>CM046384.1:27654298-27779298 GCA_025413485.1 Ficus microcarpa
TGGCCGCTTAAAAACATGGCATCGTTAAAATATGACAGTCTTTAAAATTCTTTAAATCATGGCCTCATAATAGCTTTAAAACATAGCATCTTAAAAGCATAGCATTTGAACATAGCATTTAAACATAGCATTTCATACTTGAATATACATTACTATTTTCCATACCACAGGTGAGGTTTGTACTTACCTTAGGTCATATGCTCTTGACGTAACATTCCTCGTGATATCTCAACAGGTTTATATTCCTGTTTCAATCAAAGGAGGTGTAAGATAAGGTTAACTTATCTTACCATAAATCGTGATATATGATGTTGGTATCCTAACCAACATCTATGAGCAATCCTAGATGTATGTGTTGTATGTCCCCTCTAATATCTCTTGTAAACCTGATTGGTTACTTCTTTCATCTTGGGCTTATACTTTACTTTTTCTTGGTTCATAATCCATTGGGTTATTATCTCTTCAATAACCCTAGGTCTTAGCCCATTTCATAAATCTTGGTATCCTTTAGGGTTATATTGGGTAACCCTAAAGTCAACTCTTGGTCAACCGAAGTCAACATGTGGTCAACTAAGGTCAACTCCCTTTTGGGTCTAACGTTGGGCTATGGGCTTAGCCCAGTAACTCGGATATAGTTCCGGTTACCGTTCATAGTCGGCTTGATTACCCATTTTTACCTTAAAACTCCATCTCTTGATTTTTGGAAAGCATTATATAATTATCTTCCAAAAATCCATTAATTTACTTGTAAAAACTCTTACTTCATAAATCTTGAAAATACTTGGCTAAAATAATTCTTTTCTTTACTTCTTGGAAAAATGTGGAATTTCAATTCTAAACCTTAAAATCCCACTCCTCTTCTTAATCTTGAAAAATCTCATTTTCCTTTAACTTATGGAAAATCCCATTTTTCTTCTTAACTTGAACACTTTGGGTGAATAATCCCAAAACTCTTGTAAAAATTCATTTTTTTAAAACAGAATTTCATAAAATCATTGAGGACTGAAAATCGCCATTGGAACGGTTTTCGTAGTCAAAATAACGGGTTAGAACACTTTACATTTTTTTTTGAACACATTTTATAAAACTTTGGTGCTTAGATTTTCGGATTCCCTGAGCACCCTTCGTAAAACCAATCCAGTTTAAAAATCGGCTCATAATCTGAAAAACTTGTCTTCACGAAAGTTGTAGCTATTGAAAAATGCTAAAACTTTCGTGTCTTGTACAAAACCCAGTTCTGGCTAGATCAGTACCAGTTTTCGTTTGAATCTGGCTGATCCTGAAACACGGAGTGAAAACTGACCCCAGGGATCAGCGACGGGTTTTCATAAAAATGAAGGCTTTTGGAGTCTTATTTTGAGATTCTGTCCACGTAATCCTCTAGTAAAAGTTGTTCCGAGCAATTTTTGTATTTTAACTTTTACCCCGTTCGGTCTCTAAGGGCCTGATAATTTCACTTTCCCGAAACTGGCCAGTTTCGACTCCGAAATGACAGTTTCGATTGTTAATCCAGTTTTACGTCCTAATTCGTGGATTCTAACTCGACCGATCACATCGGGAGCCTATACGCTAACAAGCAACGTATCTAACGTCCCATGCATTCATTCTTGTCCATCCATCACACCCATGTAGCCCATAAAACCGAAAATCTTAGTCTAGGGGTTGCATGGTGTTCTTGTTCTAGCATCCTTTAACTAGCATCACATTCATCTTTTTTCTTCAACCAAATCAGCCACTGCTTTAGGGCTGATTTGTGACCAAAATTTAGGGGACTTAAATAACACATCTAGCATGCATCCTAGCCATTTTTCAAGCATAAAAATCATGCAAGTAACATCATAAAATAAGCCAACCAAACCCTAACCCTATTAAGCACATACACCGAAAATCTTGGCTGAAAAAGGAGATGGACTTATGTCCTTACAAACCCATCTTAAGTCACCATAAACATGCTTATCTTGAGCTTAAATCCAAGATTGGTTCAAGAAATTACCTTAACCTAAGTTAGGGTTTGAAAATCCCTTTGTTCCTCCTTGATCCTTGCTCACGGATTTGGCTCCACCAAGAGACCCGAAATCCTTCCTTTTGGTTCCTCTCTAAAACCGAACTTAACCTCATGATCTAGCCCTCAAAATTTTCAGATTTTCTTCTCCTCTTTCACTCCCTAAACCCATGGTTTTGTGCCCAAAAATGGGTCTCCATGGCTCACAAAATCTCTCTCTTTTCTCTCCTAGCAAAGCCGAAGAACACACAAGCAATCCTCTAGCATTTTTCCAGATTTCTTCTTCTCTTTTCCTCTCCTCTTCCCACGGATTTTCTAGAGGAATTTTGGCAGCATTTTGCTATATTTCTTTAATAAAAATGTGGGTTTATGATTAGGGTTATTTATAGAGGAAATGGGAGCATGGGGGGTCACACTTTTTTTCCTTAAAAATTAGCTTTTGGCCATGCTTTCCCATGTGCTTTGGCTGCCAACTTGATGGAGTGAATGGAGGGGTGTGCAGCCGAATTCAAGGGAGTCAAGGGGGGGCTTAGGCTGCTGAAATTAAGGGGAAATGAGGACATGTGGCAGCCAATGGTGGAGTGTGGAAGGTGCTAGAAAATCCCCATGCTTGGCTCACCTTTTAGCCCTTAAATTATGGCTTTTCCTTGTCCTTTCCCATGCTTGCTTGTCCCTTGAATCTTGGCTTTGTTCTTGTCTTGCTTGCCGAATTTGAAGAAGGGAAAGGGGGAGTAGGTGGCTGTCCTTTGTGTAGTGGAGTGGCTGAAAAATTTCATGAAAAAGGGGTGTGGTAGTTGGTCCTTAATTTATGGCTTTTCTCTTGCTTTAACTCCTTGATTTAAGCTTTCTTTCTCATGTCATTTCTTGTCCCTTGGTTGCCGAATTATTGAAGGAGAGGGGAGGTGTTGGCTGCACTTTTTGGAGTGAAGGAGAGCCCCACATCTTTACTAATCTAGTTCACATCTAGTTAGATTTCAAAGGGGACATCATTCCTTAAATTAGGGCTTTCTTTTCTTTTCTTTCACATGCTTTTTCCTTGCCTTATTTTCATTGTGATTGCTGAAAATTGAGAGAGCAAAGGGGAGGCTAGTGAGTTCTAGAGTCCTTTTAGAATTTCTCTCAAAGCCACCTAAGGCTTGTGATGTCACACACATGTGATCATCCCTTAAATCATGGGTTTTGTTGTGATTTTTCTTCTTCAAAATTAATTCCTTTCCTTTCCTTTGTGTCACACAGATATTAAAATACGTGCTCCATATTTTGGTCCAAAATTCTTCATTGTAAAATTGAACCGAAAAACTTTTTTTCTCCAATTTTTCGGAAACCTTTTTGCCCTTTAATCTTGATTCGGTGTGCTTGATTTCTAGGGTGGTTTTTACGGCTTATTCTTGCTTTCTTGACCATAAAAAGTCTTTGCAGTCTCTTCTTATACTGCATTTCATCATTTTTCGAGGTCAACATTTTTGACCCGTCCTTAGTCAAATTTTGACTTTTTCGGTCAAGATTGACTTTTTCGTTCAAACCTTTGACTTTCTTAAAATTTCATCCTTTTTTTATTCTTTTCCTTTCTTTTTCGTTCTTTTTGACTCAAAATGTCCGTTTTCCAACCTCGGCATTTTTATTCCGAGTCTCATAGCCGGTTTAAGAGAAAATTCTAACCTTGGCTAATAAAATTACGAATTTCACATGTGATTCATAATTTTTCATGAAATATCATAAAAACACATCATGCGGACTTCTAATTTCTAATAAAAAGAGAAATCTTAAGTCCATGAAAATTCTGGGTATTACAATGGGCTTGCTTTAGGCTAGTGGATGATGAGCTCATAGGTATGGCAAGATGTCCTTGCTTAGCTCACATTTTTGGCCCCAAAATTGTGGCTTTTTCCCTTAACTTTTGGCTTTTCTCCTCATTTCCTTCCTATAGCTGCCGACCAACATGCATGGTGGGGAGTTCCACATGTGCAAAGCTCCTTAGTGGGAAGTGATGTCACTGCAATGAAGTCATCTTCCACTAACTCATTTAAGGCCTTATTTGGCTTTCTAGTCTCCGAAGGACCCCATTTTTCTTTTCTTTGCGCTACACAGATAATCCTAATATTGTGGTTTCCCAAAACACAATATTTTTATATCGTTCCGAAGTATAAAATTTATCTGTGTGAATTTTGGATCGAAAAATATTTTTCTTTAATTTTTTTCCGAGTCCTTTTTGTCCTTAACTTTAACTTGGTGTGCTTGATTTTCCTAGGACGTTTTATGGCTTATTCTTGCTATTGCATTACAAAATATTATTCTCGAAACTCTTTCCGGACTGTACCTCGAAAATCTCGTAAAGTCAACCCTTTGACTTTTTGTTGGTCAAACTTTGCTTTTTCGGTCAAAGTTAACTTTCGTAAAATTACATCCTTTCTCGTTCTTTTTCCTTCAAAAAACCTCATACATGGCTCATAAATCATTCATTGAGTCTCATAAAAATTTTATTGAGAACTCGAACATTGTTTAAATAAAATTATGAATTTCTCATTATTATTCATTATTTTTCATGTAACACATCATAAACACATAAATTAGACTTTAATTCCTTATGAACAAGGAAATTACAAGTCTACAAAAATTCAGATCTTACAAATACTGTGCTTCACTTACACACAGTATATTATACCGTACTTTGCTCCAAAATTTTTCTGTGTAAAAACAGGACCGTAAAAATATCTTTCTTATTTTTCGGAGACCTTTTTGCCCTTAATCCTAACTCGGTGTGCTTGATTTTCTAGGGTGGTTTTATGGCTTATTCATGCTATCTTGATAATAAAAACGTTATCTTGAAATCTCTTTTCTCTACTGTCTTTCATCATACTTGTAAAGTCAACGTTGCGACCTGTCTTGGTCAAACTTTGACTTTCGTAAAATCGCATACTTTTCGCTCTCTTTTCCTTTAAAAACCTCATATATGGCTCATCAATCATTCATGGAGTCTCATAATCAATTTAATGAGGACTCAAACATTGGTAAATAAAATTATGAATTTCTCATTAATATTCATAATTTTTCATGAAACACATTATAAACACATAATTTGGACTTAAATTCCTTATGAACAAGGAAATCGTGAGCCCATAAAAATTCAGGTCTTACATAAATAGTCCAACTCATCATTACCCACCTCTATTTATAGGTAGAAAATTCCAAATTTTCCACAATTATTTTTATTTCTATAATTCTCCTTGAATTGCATATTGGTCCTTAAAAGACAAAGTATTTACCTTCCACGTCCCTCCAAGTGGCTGGCCATGCTTATATTGGAGCCAAAAAAATATTTTCAAACTTATCTCTAACTTGTTTCCTTGTTCCCCAAGGCCACCTAATGTAACCAGCCATTTGGCTTAGTTAGAGACTTTAGTTAAGAAAAATCCATTAATTCCATAAATCAAAATTTTAATATTTATCCACAATTACTTGGCCTCCAAGTAGGGCCATATTTGGCACTCCCCCTAATACGCAGTCTAATTTCTTGATAATACAGATAGTGCCAATACTGTTTTAACTATCAACAATATAGGAATACTGGACTGCAGTATAGAATTTATCTGCACTTAACTAGGATCGCGTATAGGATTTTCTTATGACTTGAAACTACTTAGTCCTTGTTGCTCTAAATATTATTCTTGATTTTTTTGGAGTGATCCCAATCTCTATTCTTACTTCTTCGTTCGTAATGACAGTTGACTACAGTTTAATTTCAATACTGCTTATTATACTACAGTATCGTCTTAATCGTATCATAATTTATCCTGATCATTCATTGGCCCGAACAAAAATCATAATTCGTGGTTCAACCTTTTGCATCATAAAGCCTTATCCTTGAGTTAATAAATTATCATTGAGTCTCATAATAATTATAATAACTCAAATATACTATAATAATCAAATCAGATCATGAGCTTCATGTTGACATACATGATTCAAACTTAGATTTTCCTTATATCTAAGGAAATCACAAGTTCGTCAAAATTTTGGGTTGTTACAAATCATACCTGATTTAAAATCCAAATTCGGCATATTAGGGGGAACATTATGCATGAAGGTGTGGCCATGTGCATAGGGTGAAGGTAGTCGTTCAACGTCTTTTGTTGGACCTCCTCGTTTTGAGCCATTGCAAATGGATTTGGAATTGCTAAAGCATTTGGAGATGGAGGAAGGCTAGACGCAGTAGAAGAAACTTCACTAAGGTCTTGCGGTCTTCTTGCAAATCTCTCTAATTCGTCTCTATAAAGATTCATTCACCTTGAGCATTTTTTTTAATTTTTGAATTTTTTTTTTGAAATTAATTTACAAAAAGAACAATCATGTAGATTCGTGAATCGCAACCCCTAAGAGTGCTCCCAGGAAAGATTGGTGGGGCAAGGCCTCCTTAAAAACCAACTTTCTAGACAGAGCAATGTTTTCAGGAAAGATTGGTGGCGTAGAACGCTAATAGAAACCAATCTCGTAGACAGAACTCCCTTAGTTTGTACTTTACAACGTTTCCACGCAGTTGCTTGCAAAATTTATTAAATATTATGGTGTGTTTTATAGAATGTTAGATGTTAGATATTAGTACCCTAAGTTAATACTATTCTAAAACCTAAGGTTACAAAAATTATGAGACTTAAATTATTATCTAAATCAGTAACCTAAAAAGTTAACACCTAAAATTAATACTAGGAATTAAAACGAGCTCTAAAATGAAATTAATAAAAGCAATAACAAAAAAAAAACAATAAGAAAAATAAAATAATAAAAAAATAAAAACTTGTAGACTGATAAAAGGAAAACTAAGAGACTAATTAAAATAATAATAATAATAATAATAATAATAATAATAACAATAACCTACTAAACTGATAAACGAAAAGAAACGAACAGTTAAATTATTATTATTATTATTTTTTTTTTTTCAAAACGTTAAGCCAACAAAAATGAAACTAATAAAAACTCTAACGTTTTTTTTTCTTTTTTAATAAATGAACTAACGAAAAGTAAAAACTAATTTCACAAATTCTACTAATAGATCATATAACAAAAACTACTAATCAGACAAAACAAAATAAAACTAATAAAACTTAACAGAAAAACAAAATGAAATCAATAATTAACAAAAAAGAAAAAAAACTGCCTACTTGTAATGCTGACAAAAATACACAAAACGCTAACTGTTTAGTAATGTAATAAAAATAATAATAAACAATAAAATTATAAATTACTTATTACATATGCTAACTAAGAATGAAACTGACCACTAAAAGACAAAAACCCAAAGAAAACAAAAACAGAATGTGCAAAACACGCTAACAAAAACGTAGAAACAAATCCTGACTAATCAATCTGTAAACAAAAACACAAGACTAAAAACCAAAGAAAAATTAAATTCAAAAAAAAAAAAAAAAGCTGACCTCTTTGGCTTAATATATATACTGACCAATCTTGTTCATGGCACCTCCCCGGAAAAATTTGTTTACGCCCTAACTGTACAAACACAAGCTGTCAATTGTAGCATAATTAGGACGATTGATCCCACGAGAAGTGATAAAAACAAACAAAAGAGATTAGTTGAACAAAAGTGTTAGAGAAATAAGCAATCAAACAAAGAAAAGAAAGAAGAGTTTTTGTGATTTTTAAAGCAATTTAATTAAAAGACAATGTAATTTAAAATGGAGAAAAATTCAATAATCAAAAGTGGTAAGATATCAAGAATCCCCTTTATGTTTCGTTTACCTATTTGGATTTTGATTCATAAAGTAACTCAATTGAAAGTTTCATATCCCAAACAATCAATCGGAAAATAAAGATTTGAAGAACTTGTGAATTAAAATATATTTGAGTAAATAAAATTCTTACGTTACAAACTAGAAAAAATTATCTTATAAGAAATTCAAAAGCAACAATGTACCATAAGCAATATTGCAGTAAAAGACTACTTATAAAATAATACTATCAATTTATCATATCATGCAACAATAACACAAAAAGAGCTTGACTAAATTTATATAAAAGTTGACAACAAAATATATTGATATGAGAAAGAAATAAGATGAAGAAAATTATTTACTCAAATGTATAAACCTTACAAACCATTGGAGAATCAAAACCCAAAAAAATTCACTACACTTATAGGATCATCTCTAGTCTCCCCAAAGAACTCTAGCCTAGCTTGCAAGGCATTCTCACAAAATTCTAAAGAGAAAATATGAGAATAAAAGCAAGACAAAAAAGAGATAAAAAGTGCTAAACTTCGGCTAAAAATCAACAACTTAAAGCCTTTATCAAACCTCTTATTTATAGAGTTTTGGGTTGCCAAGAAAGCTAAAAACGTCATCTACAATAGAAAATAAAAGAAAATGGATTCCAATTATGTAACGACCCGCCTAGTACAGGTCGTTACCATATATACGTACATAAAATCATACAATAACTTATACCAACTTACTTACTTAATACATAAAACACAGCGGAAATTTTTTTTTTTTATACATACAGTGCATAAGGAAGTTACGAAACATAAAGTATGAATAATAATAATATTTGTGCGTACGAGCATATTAAATAATAGCCATTATTAACATTCCCTATTTTTCATATAAATATCGAAACGCGTAGCGGTTTCCATTCCCCACATTTCACAGTGCCCAGCCACGCGACTCCACCTTGTACCATCAACTGCTGACAGGTTATTTACCTACAGCATAAACTTAAAACAATGAGCTTTCGCTCAGCAAGCACAACTCCTATACCGCGACACATAACCATACATATTATCTTATTCACGACAAGCAATTATTTCATAACATAACACATCATTACATATAGCATGCATGAACCAATTATATTCGTATTATGCTCTCTTATTTCGTCATTTCTTAATTTACTTAGGGGCCCTTAACATGAGTGTTCATACCTGGCGCGCAACTATGGATTGGTTGAGGCGGCCAGTCCATGTCCAACTCAACCCACAGTCCAACCCGACCTTGGACGGGTGGTACGACACAACAACTTGTTGCCTTTCCTTACTTTCCATCTTGTCATTCTTAAACTCATCATTCTTAATATCGTTAGTGAGCATACGATCTGATGTCACTTATTCATGCCTCATAATCATATCGTACTCTTAGTTAAGCATACATTGTTTACTTAACATATATTATAACATAGACTTATCATATAACATCACATGGCATCTGATTATAACACATAGCACATAGCATCCAAATATATCTAGGTAAGTATACAACTAATAGCCTATGCTGTAAGCCGCGTTGTACTTACCTTGTCTATGCCTGATGTTACGCTGTTCCACTTCGGGGCTCAGCGACAGGACACTTCCTGCTTAATCGAAAGACTTAGGTAAGATTTCTAACATATGACCATAATATGTTGGTTCTCTACCAACATTCATGCAATGCTTTAGTTATATGTCCCTCTATCATAAATCATGTTATGTGTGGTTACCTTAAGTAACCTTATCGCTTTGGGTTATACTTAATAACCCTAATAAATTGTATCTCATAACTTAGTAGGTTACGTTGGATAACCCTTTTATGCTAAATCCTTATCCCTTAACCTAAAGAGTTTTACTAACCCATTAGATAATTTATCTTAAGTCTTACTAGGTTAACCAATGTTAACCTCTAAGGTTACTAAAGTCAACCCTCTTCGGGTCAACCTCGGGCTTTGGGGCTAAGCCCGATAACTCGGGTATAATTTCCTGGTCACCATCCGTCTTTGCTTAACTTTAAAAACTTAGCTTAAAAATTCCCTTTTTCTTTATCTTAGAAAAAGTTTGGCACTTAAGTCTAAACTTCCTTAATTTCTTCTAAAAATCCTTGATTCATGAAGTATGATTTTATAAAATGTTTGAGGGTTGGAAACTGCCTTTAGAACAGTTTTCATATTCAAAATAGTGTTTTTTTTAGACAGAAAAACAGTTTTCCTAAACTGGTTCTAGAAAATCCTGTGTAGGAATTTCTTGCTCCCTACACAGTTTTCAGAAATTAGATTATATTTAAAAACCCTTTTGGAATTAAAAAGAGTTGTCTTCACAAAAGTTCTAGCTCTCGAAGAGTTCTAAAACTTTCATGTTTTACGAAAAATTTAATTCTGCTTGGATTCGTACCAGTTTTAATTTGAAACTCGCTGAACGTGTAGACTAGGTCTGGGCAGACTAGTCTCGGTTTTCTGTAAAAACGGAGGCCATTGGAGCTTCATTTTGGGAAACAGTTCATGTTGGCCCCTAGGAAAAACCCTTTTCTACAACTTTCGTGTTTTACGTTTTACCCCATTCAGCCTCTAAAGGCCTGAAATTACCACTTTTCTAAAACTGTCCAGTTTGGAACCCAAACTGGCAGCTTTGTTTATTAAAAATGGTTTACGTCCTAATTCGTGGATTCTATCTTGACCAACCACTTTGGGAGCTTACTTGTCAAACATGCAGCGTTTCTAACGTCCCGCATGTCTTAACATGTTTTTTGGGATCTATAGGTGCCCTAAGGATAGAAAATCTTAGGGATTTTCTGTAAATATGACATTTTGATATTAATAAGAGGAAATTATTCATGTTTAATAAGTTGTGTCCTATTTATTTTCATTTGTTGATTGTATAATTATTTTGAGCAAACATAAAATACTCCTAGGCTGTTGGTAATATATCGAATTACCATATGTATACGGGGTATGCATAGAAGACGTGGTAATTGATAACAGTCTAAATAAATAGTCCGCAATCAACGGAATAAGATTGGGGATCTTATTCATGATAAGATTGTAAGGTTGTCTACTTCCTTGGAGGGATGGTTTGTCTTGACCATCGGATAGGTTCCAAGTAGAAACTTTAATGTATACCAGTATTGAGGTATGACATTGGACTGGACCTAAAGTGTTAATTGATTCGGTTTAATAATTCCGTTTATAAGAATCAATGATACTTTGATTATCATCCTGCATTAATCTTAATCCTGAAATAATTACTTGAGTTCGCATCCATGACTTATGTACTTTGATGCACTAAAGGTGAGACACTGTTAATTCATGGTCAACATACTTGTGTTTGGGTGCATGACTTATGGATGGAGAAATCAAAATCATAGATACGGAATCCATAGCTATCTTAATGATAGTAAATGTTATCTACTTAAAGGTATTATTCGGGGATTGAAAGATAGTATAACAAGATCTTGGCCATCGGTTTACTTTGTGTTCTCTGGTGGTTTTCCAATTGTATGGTTTTACAATTGGTGGTTCTTTCAATGGAGAATAATTGAACTTTAAGTTAAAATGATTGAAAAGGTAAAACGGAAAAAGTCCTTAATTCAATCATGGATAACATATGGGGATTAAGCAAGCGATGAATAAATCATGGAAGAAGCACTACGTGAGAGAGCTTCGTAATACGGTATGTAAACAGGAGTTCAGCTTCAAACTTTTAGTGGAATAGTTTTGAAGTTGATAATTGATGGATAATTAATCTGGGATTAATTTTTCACAATTATAGGAGCCTCTTTACATATTTCCATCGGGTCCCTCTATTAGCTCATATAGTTCCACGAAGCGTCTCGGGATTTGTTCCTAATGAGATCGATAAATTGTAAATGGAATTTTGTAATGTCTATTAAGACATGGTACTCTCTAACATGCAATCCAGAAAGGATTGGACATGTGAAATTTGTAGACAAATGATTTGTCAACATGTGATTGGTTAATTTGAATTTTGAAAATAAGATTGTATTTGAATTTTGGAAAACAAAATTTTCTCTCCTAATTAAAAGTGGTGCACGTTTTTTAATTGTATGGAGGGAAGAAAATTTTGTTTCAAATTATTTAAATATATTCCTAACATTTAATTATTAATTGGTTTAATAATGGAGATTATTTATGAATTTTTCTTTCCTAATTAAAGAGGTGCATGGTTTTTGTGAGGAAAGAAAATTTGAAATATTTCATTAATTTAAATTAATTAATATGGATAATGTTTATGGAAAATATTTATTCAAATATGTGAATCCTATTTAAATTCGAAAAGGTTTAAAAGAAGTTTGAATCTAGATAGGACTAGGATCTTTTGACTAGTCTAGATTCTTGATTTAAAATTTAAACCACCAATCAAGATTTCTCTCACTTTGTGGCCGAATTTTAAAGGGGATTTCCTCTTGAAATTTGTTTTTTAGGTTCAATGAATCTAGCCCTAAAGTTGTATGATCTTTTGGTTCAAGATTTATCCGGAAAATAATTATTAATTATTTTTCAAGTAGGAGATAAATTTTGAAAAGGATTGTAATACTATATAAAGGCTAGGAGTTCTTGAAAAACCAATTTTTGATAATTTTAAAAGGGGAAAAACGTTTTTTTAATAATTTAAAAAAAAAAAAATTTTTTTCTTCCACATCAAAAATTCGGCTTTCTTGTGAGAGAGAAAAAGAAAGAAAATTCCATTTAATCAAAACTGCGAGAAAGGTTAAACCGAGTGATTATTTTCATAGGAGGTTAACCGGTTTCTGTTTTGTAGTTTTGAAGAAAGAAGTTGGATCAAATTCTCAACGAGGATCATCGGAATTGAGAAGGAGGGATCTAGACTTCGGAAAGAAATACCGGTCGCTTGGATTCATAGAACGTGTGCCCACACACACTTTGAGACGTGGAACTCGAGAATAGTAGAGAAGACACGTTGGTCAAACGCTCTAGCAATTCCGGAATCCAAGAAATAAGGTACGCTTGATCATGAATTAATTTATTGTTATATGCATCATGAGCTTCTTTTCCGGAAACGGCATAAAAATTTTAAAACTTCCGCTGCGCCGTAACTCCAATACCGGATCCGTTTTTTCCAACAACTGGTATCAGAGCCAACTCATGATCATGCATATAATATAAATTATTTGATCAAATAAATTTCTCTCCATGCATTAATGAAATATTTTAGAGAGTTGGCACTCTAGGTTTTATTTTGAGTATGTTAAATATATTATGAATGGATGTATGGATGAATGCTTTATATTATTTTGATAATATATGATGCTTGTTCAATTTTGCCGGTCATGATTCCATAGAGGTTAGAATTTGTATCTAGGTTTTTCAAGTGTAATAGATGCGGTCTAAAATCACCGCTAGGTCGTTCTTTCAATTCCTAGAAATTTTGTAAGCCGGAAACGGCGTAGGAATTTTTTTGTAAAATTTGGGCTACAATGGATTCAAGGAGATTGAAGATGAACGAAGGTATGGAAATTTTCAAAGGATGTGATTTTTTTTTATTTTTGGAAACAAACTATCCAGGCTAAGACCGATGCTATCAAAGGTCTCATGAACTGCAGGCAGAAGGTTGGAACTCCCATCAAGGAGCACATGATGACAGTCATGGCTTATTTGTCTGAAGCTCAGGCAAATGGGGCTGAGATCGATGCTGCAACTCAACTGGTTATGGTTTTTCAAACCTTATCCAAGGATTTCGATTTGTTTCAGGCATCCTACAACCTTAACCGGAAGGAGATGTCTTTAACGGAATTGATGAAAGAGTTGCAAGCCTTTGAGAACATTTTTAAGGGTTCTGGATCTAAGGCTGAGGCAAATTTGGCTGAACCTAGTTCGTCTGTTCCTAATCCCAAAAGGAAGAAGGAAAAAGGGAAGAACAAGGGGAATAAGCCTGCGGTGAATGCACTTGCTTCTAAGAAGTCTACCAAGACTAAGAAGCAAAAGGTGGACCCCAAAAAGGTTAAGTGCTTTCACTGTGGGAAGAAAGGACATTTCAAGAAGGATTGCCGAGATTTCCTGGCTTTGCAAAAGCAGAAAGGTAATTTCAATGTCCTGTATCTTGAGGGTTGTTTAGTGGAAGAATCTAAGGACAATTGGGTTATAGATTCTGGAGCTACTAACCATGTTTGTATTTCTCTACAGGGGTTCAAGGTAACGAGAAGTCTGCATGAGGAGGACTTTACGTTAAGAACCGGCGATGGGACGTTGGTGCGAGCTGAAGCAGTGGGAGAAGTGCATCTTTATTTTGATGAATTTAGGTTTATTGTTTTGAGACATTGTTTTTATGTTCCTAATTTTAAGAGGAACCTAATTTCGGTAGCTTGTTTAATTAAAGATTCTTATTCAGTTTCTTTTAATAATAAAGTTGTTATTAGGAAAAACAATTCTCTTATCTGTAATGGATGGATGAATGGAAATCTTTATTTTATCAAACCTAAGATGCACTCACTGCTTGATACAGAATTGGAAAAGAACTCTAAAAGACATAAGTCTTCTCACTCTAACAAATCATATCTTTGGCATTTACGACTTGGTCACATAAGCCTTAACAGAATTCAAAGGATGGTAAAAGATGAATGCCTCGACTTGTACGAGGTTGAACCTTGGCCACAATGCGAATCCTGTTTGGAGGGCAAGATGACTAAACGGCACTTTGCTGCCAAGGATGGTCGTGCCGAGAAACTTTTAGAACTTGTGCATACAGATGTTTGTGGTCCCATGAACATAGAAGCACGTGGTGGGTATGAGTATTATATCACTTTTATTGATGATTACTCAAGGTATGGATATGTCTATTTAATGACCCGCAAAAGCGAAGCCTTTGACAAGTTCAAAGAGTTTCGGGCTGAAGCGGAGAAACAATTAGGCAAGTCCATTAAGACACTTCGATCGGATCGAGGTGGGGAATACCTATCGGATGAGTTCTTAGGATATTTGATAGAGAATGGGATACAATCCCAGTTGACTGCACCTGGTACTCCTCAACAGAATGGTGTAGCTGAGAGAAGGAATAGGACCCTATTGGATATGGTCCGGTCTATGATGAGTTATTCCACTTTACCTTTATCATTTTGGGGGCACGCCATACAAACTGCATGCTATCTTCTGGATAACGTTCCCTCCAAATCGGTTCCTAAAACTCCTTATGAGTTATGGACGAGTAGGAAACCTAATTTGAATCATATTCGAATTTGGGGTTGTCCGGCACACGTCCTGGATAAGGAAGCGAAGAAATTGGAGTCACGATCAGAAGTGTGCTTGTTTGTTGGCTATCCAAAAGGGACAAAAGGTGGTCTGTTCTATAATCCAAAGCAAAATAAAGTCTTTGTTTCAACACATGCAACATTCCTTGAGGAAAGTTACATGGAAGACTTTAAACCTCGTAGCAAAGTAGTGCTTGAGGAGATGACTTCGGGTTTGGATGTTCCTAAAGTCACAGAAAACCCTGCGGAAAAATCACTAAAGAATCAACAACCACAGGAGCTTCGTCGTAGTGGGAGGATTATCAAGGAGCCTGAAAGGTACATGTTCAGTGGTGAAGTTTATGAAGCAGAATCCATAGAACATATTGATGATCCGGCTACGTACAAGGAAGCTATGGAGGATGTTGATTCTAGTCTTTGGCAAAAGGCTATGAACGCCGAAATGGAATCTATGGATTCTAACGGAGTCTGGAAACTTGTAGACTTATCCTAAGGCATAAAACCGATTGGGTGTAAGTGGGTATACAAGAGGAAGAGAGGTGTGGATGGGAAAGTGGAAACTTTCAAGGCAAGACTTGTAGCGAAGGGCTATACGCAGAAAGAAGGAATCGACTATGAAGAAACCTTCTCGCCTGTAGCAATGCTTAAATCAATCCGCATTCTTTTATCCATTGCGGCTGCTCTCGATTATGAGATCTGGCAAATGGATGTCAAGACAGCTTTCTTAAATGGCTCTCTTGAGGAAGATATCTATATGATACAACCAGACGGATTCAAGGCAAAAGGCCAAGAAGACAAAGTATGCAAGTTGCTTAAATCCATTTATGGATTAAAGCAAGCATCTCGTTCTTGGAATATTAGGTTTGATCAAGCGATCAAAACTTATGGATTCAAACAAAACATTGATGAACCATGTGTTTATAAATGTATCAAGAACGAGAAAGTGGTGTTCCTTGTACTGTATGTGGATGATATATTGCTTATTGGAAACGATGTGGCAATACTATCATCTGTCAAAGTTTGGTTAGCCAAACAGTTTGACATGAAGGACTTAGGAGAAGCTAGTTATGTTCTTGGTATTCAACTCTTTAGAGATAGAAAGAACAAAACGATAGCACTCTCCCAAGCTTTATACATTGATAAAGTACTTGAGAGGTTTTCTATGAAGGATTCCAAGAAAGGTGCTCAACCTTTCAGGATTGGAATCAAACTTTCTAAAGATGACTGTTCCAAGACATCGGAAGAAAGGGAGCGTATGAAAAATGTACCTTATGCATCAGCAGTAGGTAGTCTTATGTACGCTATGTTATGCACTAGGCCTGACATTTGTTTTGCGGTTGGTATGGTAAGTCGATATCAGTCGAATCCGGGACCGAACCATTGGGCTGCGGTCAAGCATATACTCAAGTATCTACGGAGAACGAGGGATTATATGCTAGTGTATTCCGGTCAGGACCTTGTTCCTATAGGATATACTGATTCTGATTTTCAATCAGATCAGGATTCAAGGAAATCGACTTCAGGATCTGTCTTCACCCTTGGAGGTGGTGCCGTTGTGTGGAGGAGTGTTAAGCAATCTTGTATTGCTGACTCGACCATGGAAGCCGAGTATGTGACAGCCAGTGAGGCATCAAAGGAAGCGGTTTGGCTCCGCAGGTTCCTTAGTGACCTTGAGGTCGTTCCTGGTATGGATAAAGCTATGGTGCTCTACTGTGACAACAGTGCAGCAGTAGCTAATACCAAGGATCCTAGGCATCATAAGAGGAGTAAGCACATTGACAGAAAATATCACATTATCAGAGGCTTTGTTGAGAGTGGAAATGTGACGTTTAGCAAAATCGCATCGGAGGACAATCTTGCTGACCCGTTCATGAAGACTTTGGTGGCCAGAAGATTCGAAGAACACGTCGAAGGCATGGGGATGCGTAATATGTCACATTTACTCGCTTAGGGCAAGTGGGAGATTGTTGGGATCTATAGGTGCCCTAAGGATAGAAAATCTTAGGGATTTTCTGTAAATATGACATTTTGATATTAATAAGAGGAAATTATTCATGTTTAATAAGTTGTGTCCTATTTACTTTCATTTGTTGATTGTATAATTATTTTGAGCAAACATAAAATACTCCTAGGCTGTTGGTAATATATCGAATTACCATATGTATACGGGTATGCATAGAAGACGTGGTAATTTGATAACAGTCTAAATAAATAGTCCGCAATCAACGGAATAAGATTTGGGGATCTTATTCATGATAAGATTGTAAAGGTTGTCTACTTCCTTGGAGGGATGGTTTGTCTTGACCATCGGATAGGTTCCAAGTAGAAACTTTAATGTATACCAGTATTGAGGTATGACATTGGACTGGACCTAAAGTGTTAATTGATTCGGTTTAATAATTCCGTTTATAAGAATCAATGATACTTTGACTATCATCCTGCATTAATCTTAATCCTGAAATGATTACTTGAGTTCGCATCCATGACTTATGTACTTTGATGCACTAAAGGTGAGACACTGTTAATTCATGGTCAACATACTTGTGTTTTGGGTGCATGACTTATGGATGGAGAAATCAAAATTCATAGATACGGAATCCATAGCTATCTTAATGATAGTAAATGTTATCTACTTAAAGGTATTATTCGGGGATTG
Source organism: Ficus microcarpa (assembly GCA_025413485.1). Lineage (NCBI taxonomy): Eukaryota > Viridiplantae > Streptophyta > Magnoliopsida > Rosales > Moraceae > Ficus > Ficus microcarpa. Next base: position 27,671,934 of record CM046384.1, read on the forward strand.
AAAGATAGTATAACAAGATCTTGACCATCGGTTTACTTTGTGTTCTCTGGTGGTTTTCCAATTGTATGGTTTTACAATTGGTGGTTCTTTCAATGGAGAATAATTGAACTTTAAGTTAAAATGATTGAAAAGGTAAAACGGAAAAAGTCCTTAATTCAATCATGGATAACATATGGGGATTAAGCAAGCGATGAATAAATCATGGAAGAAGCACTACGTGAGAGAGCTTTCGTAATACGGTATGTAAACAGGAGTTCAGCTTCAAACTTTTAGTGGAATAGTTTTGAAGTTGATAATTGATGGATAATTAATCTGGGATTAATTTTTCACAATTATAGGAGCCTCTTTACATATTTCCATCGGGTCCCTCTATTAGCTCATATAGTTCCACGAAGCGTCTCGGGATTTGTTCCTAATGAGATCGGTAAATTGTAAATGGAATTTTGTAATGTCTATTAAGACATGGTACTCTCTAACATGCAATCCAGAAAGGATTGGACATGTGAAATTTGTAGACAAATGATTTGTCAACATGTGATTGGTTAATTTGAATTTTGAAAATAAGATTGTATTTGAATTTTGGAAAACAAAATTTTTCTCTCCTAATTAAAAGTGGTGCACGTTTTTTAATTGTATGGAGGGAAGAAAATTTTGTTTCAAAATTATTTAAATATATTCCTAACATTTAATTATTAATTGGTTTAAATAATGGAGATTATTTCATGAATTTTTCTTTCCTAATTAAAGAGGTGCATGGTTTTTGTGAGGAAAGAAAATTTGAAATATTTCATTAATTTAAATTAATTAATATGGATAATATTTATGGAAAATATTTATTCAAATATGTGAATCCTATTTAAATTCGAAAAGGTTTAAAAGAAGTTTGAATCTAGATAGGACTAGGATCTTTTGACTAGTCTAGATTCTTGATTTAAAATTTAAACCACCAATCAAGATTTCTCTCACTTTGTGGCCGAATTTTAAAGGGGATTTCCTCTTGAAATTTGTTTTTTAGGTTCAATGAATCTAGCCCTAAAGTTGTATGATCTTTTGGTTCAAGATTTATCCGGAAAATAATTATTAATTATTTTTCAAGTAGGAGATAAATTTTGAAAAGGATTGTAATACTATATAAAGGCTAGGAGTTCTTGAAAAACCAATTTTTGATAATTTTAAAAGGGGAAAAACGTTTTTTTAATAATTTAAAAAAAAAAAATTTTTTTTTCTTCCACATCAAAAATTCGGCTTTCTTGTGAGAGAGAAAAAGAAAGAAAATTCCATTGAATCAAAACTGCGAGAAAGGTTAAACCGAGTGATTATTTTCATAGGAGGTTAACCGGTTTCTGTTTTGTAGTTTTGAAGAAAGAAGTTGGATCAAATTCTCAACGAGGATCATCGGAATTGAGAAGGAGGGATCTAGACTTCGGAAAGAAATACCGGTCGCTTGGATTCATAGAACGTGTGCCCACACACACTTTGAGACGTGGAACTCGAGAATAGTAGAGAAGACACGTTGGTCAAACGCTCTAGCAATTCCGGAATCCAAGAAATAAGGTACGCTTGATCATGAATTAATTTATTGTTATATGCATCATGAGCTTCTTTTCCGGAAACGGCATAAAAATTTTAAAACTTCCGCTGCGCCGTAACTCCAATACCGGATCCGTTTTTTCCAACAATGTTAACCCAACGTACCTATGCAACCTTCAAAATCTGGATGCCCTAAACCTAGGGTTGCATGGTCTAAACTTAGGACATACCAAAACATTCATACAACATCATTCCAATCCAAACCCTAACATGCATCCATATTTTTGTTCACATCATTGGGGACATATAATCTCATGTAAATAATCTAACATACAATCCTAACATTCAAATCAAACATAAGCACATTAAATAGCATAAATAAGCCAAACCACCCTTAGATAATCTAATCAAGCACTAAGCTAACTAATGAGTAAGAAATTAAAATTTGAGCTTATGCTCTTACAAACTTGGCTTGAAATACATTTAAACTTCAATTTAAAAACTTGAATGGAAATAGGGCTAGGGTTTTTGAAAAATACCTTGAATAGGCAAAGATTGGCTTTAGGGTTTTGAACCAAAAACTCACGATCTCCCTCTTGCTCCTAGGATCGGATTCTCCACACCAAGTGGCTCCCAAAATTTTCTTTTGGTCTCAAAACTGTCCTTCACCTATGGCTCGGCCACACCAAGATTTTGCACCCAAAAATCTGAATTTTTCTTCTCCTTTTTCCCATTAAACCCGTGGGCTGAACCAAGGAGGAAATTGGCTCCAAAACTTGTTTCAAACTTGTCTTCTTGCTTGCTCACTCAAACCCGAATTTTCCCCTAACTTTTTCCCCAAAAATTTTGGTTTTCTCTCTTGCTCCCCTGCTCTATAGAGAGGAGCAACAGCCAAGAAAATGGGCTGGAAAATTTTTTCAACTCTCCTTCTTGGTTTCTTAGAGCAAAACCGAAACTAACCCTAACCTTGGCTCAAGAAAATTTTTGGTTTCCTTCCACTATCTCTCACTCGGCTTTTATGGAAGAAAATGACAAGAGTTTAGCTAAGATTTTCAATAAAAATGAATAGAGCTCTCCCCTATTTATAGACAACGGGAGACTTTTGAAAATTAGATTTTGATCCCAAAATTTTTAAAAAATCATGCAATTAGCATGCTAGGTGGCCGGCCATATTACTTGGAGAACAAGGAAGAATTGTCTAGAACAAGACACTTGTCTTGTGTTTGTTTGTTCATAAAAATTTATGATGTCATAAATCAAAAAGTGATAATGTCATAAATATTAAAGTCTTGTTTGGCTACTTTTTGAAAAGCAGTCTAATTTTAAACTTAACACAGATAAATTTAAAACTGTGTTGTACCAATACACAGTACTGATATTTTATACTGTAGTAAAAATTTTATTTGTGAAAAATCGGACCGGAAAATTTTTTTCTTATTTTCTCAAGCCCTTATGCCCTGTGCCTTAACTTAGCGTGCTTGATTTTTCTAGGTGGTTTTAGTTCTCATTTATACCGTCTTACCCGAAAAATGGTTTTTCACAGTATTTCTCCCATACTGCATGTCACAAATTTACACAGTTATGACTTTGACCATTTTGGTCAAACTTTGACTTTTCTGGGTCAAAGTTGACTTTTTCGGTTAACCTTTTGACTTTCCTAAAATCATGCGAATTTCATCTCTTTTCATCCGAAAAGACCATTTGCTCATCAAAACAAGCATATCTAAGTCTTATAAAGCTATAAGAACTCATAACACATAGTAAAGTTCTAAATCGAACTTTTTCGTAAATGCCTTTACGGCATGCATTTAATTCCTTTAACAAGGAAATAGTAACATAGAAAAAGCAAGTATTACAAATTAAATGGAATTTACAAGGCTTAAAGTGAGAATAAAAACTGATGCTAAAGAGAGGAAGAGCAACAATAAGAAACGGTGGCCTTCAGCAAAAAGAATCCCATGCAAATGGAACAAGTGTCACATGCGGATTGGCTGAAATGAAGAAGTGGTCGACATCTGGGGCCCATTAGAACACGTGGCGAGTCACGAATGGAGAGGCATTGCACGACAGGGTCCACGCGAAAGGTGAGAGAGAGCCGGCTAACGGGCGTATGGAAGAAACTCGCCCAGGGAGAGGGCCGTGCACGCCAAGCAAGTGTGTGTATGGGGACAGATGAGGCCCACGTATCTGGGAGGCATGCAGATGACGATACATCATGAGGTAAAGCTGGGCGGCTTGGCTTGGCGGCTAGTTGATGGGATTCTCTTTTTTGGCCTTAAATTTAATTTTGCTTGCAATTTTGACCCAAATGTCTTATTTTCCTACAAAACCAATTAAATTAAATTAAAACTAAATATTCCACACAAAAATATTTTAAATTAAATTCATGAGAAATATTTAATTAAAACTTAATTTATTAGACAATTATGTACAATAAAAGTGCATTCTTGTGCATTTATCAAGAAGCCACAAGATCCCCCAAATGCATGGCTATCTTTCAAAACTGAATAGACCTAGGAAGGCCATCCACCTAGATGGTAGGCTTGAGAGTCCGATGGGCGGGACCTTAAATGTAACACCTACCCAATACAGTTATACATCTCCCAAAAAGCCATATTAGTTAGTGTTATTCCCATAACTTCAACCAATGTTATTTTCAAGTAGTTAAATAGATAAAATATGAAAATGAGGGAAAATTTGAACTTTTGGGTACTACCTCATGGATAATAAAAGAACTGTATCTCACTTAACCCATATGGCTTGTCAAGTATGCATACAAAATAACACACAACTCAAAATAGGCACAACCAAGTACATATATACATAAAAAAACATAGCTATGAAGGTAATCGAAACTCAAAATAATAGGTCAGTTAGTCCATATACACAAGTCCACGAGTATCGGGAGTACACCAGCCAACCATCTAGTCCTCAACTAGTGTTGAGAATTGCCCTCACCTGCATCACCATAACCGAATGAGCTAAAAGCCAGTAAATAAAATCAATGCATAACATAAACAATATAGATATGTAGGAGCTCATGACTTTACTTGGTCAATTAACTTATTTCATTTCACTTCTTATTTCCTTTTACTTGGTCAATTAACTTATTTTATTTCACTTCTTATTTCCTTTCTTATCTTTTGAATGCATTAGGGTTTCTTAAATGGGGTGGTATCCCAGATACCTTAGCAATCAGACCTTGTGGCCACAAAATAAACATCATAATAATAAATACCATCATGTGAGGTAAAGTTATTTTAAACATTCCTTCTTCCTTAAGATCATCAAGGAAACTTCCTACATTATAAGTCTCCATCGTGACAGGAGGTCCATTGACCCCATGACCATAAATATAATGTAACAAGGTGTCATCATGTGAGGCATAACACATTTAAAATACTCTTCTCCCTCGTGATTATCAAGGAAGCTTCTCACACCGCAAGTCTCCATCGAGACATAAAGGTTCGGAAGTCTCCAACGAGACACATTTCATCAATTCTTAACAATAAATGCTTCATAAGTCACCAATAGATCATTTAAGCTATTCTCAAACTCATTTATTACATCAAATGCATTTGACGCACATCTTTCATCATGTAGTACATGAATGCTTATGCCATCATGATATGTAAACCGTATGCCCATATCTCGCTTTCAAATACATAATACAAATGCATGACTTTTATGGTGACACAAGTGCAATTCTACTTATCCCATGATTGAGTGTTGCATAAAAGAATTCTCGGGCTTCCTCTCAAGGGATCTGGTGTTCAACACCTCTAAAATATAGAGCAATTTAACCACTTTATTGTCACTTCAACAATTATTAACAATAACAGTACCAAGGAGCTCGTTTCCCTACAATGAACTTTAAATTTAAAGCCTAGTTCTTTAAAAAATTTGCCATAGTTCCCCCTATATTTAAGCCTCCCCAAAGCTTTTATATCTCACACAACACCTGAAAACAATATCAATTTTCAAAATATCCATAAATTACAAGACTATTACAAAATCATAGTTTCCATTTTTCATTGCTTGGTACTAGCCCTATTGTCAGGGCCATATCTCTCAATCCACAAAAATTAATCAAAACGGTTTTAGGGATATTTAGTCAACCGATAGAGGGAACAACTCTCATATTGTCAACTCCAACAAAGCCCTATAGCATATAGAAATGAATAAAAATTTGAACCACAATGAAAACTGACCTAGAATTAGACAGCTTCCCAAAACATGGGTAAAACCCTAATCTCTAAATTGAATTAGCTCTCACTATTTTATCGACTTTAACCTAACATAAGAGAAGACATACCATTCAAAAATAATAGCTTAATTCCATAGTAAACCCTCTGAACCAACATCCAAGAAAATAGAAACCGAAACTACCCTTACCTTGGTACAAACAAGGATTTTACTTGAAATTCTCCACCAAAAATTGACCAAACCACTCAAGATTGCTCTTAATTTCTCAAATCTCTAACTGAATATGGTGTTTAGAGGTAGAGGAACTCAGACTTGGAGGGCTTGAGCAGAAAATGAGCCACCTAGTTTCTTTTTTAGGCTTTAAAGTGCCAAGTAAGCACCTTAATTACTTAATCATAAAGTAATTTCACCTAAGCAAGACTAGTGTCTGACTTTTCAGCTTATTCACTTCCTTAATGGAATGTTGAATGCTCACACCAACCCTCAAATACAAACTAGGCCTTAACCAACCAACTTGTTTACTAATGTGGTGTATACACTTGCACCGAAGATTCCATATAGCTAAAACCCTATCTTTGGATCCTTCACTATATTTGAGCTACACAACTTATTTAATACATTAAATTTCATTGATGCCACTATCTTAAAACTCCTTTTTCATTGGTCAACTTACCGGATGCACCTTCTCAGAATCCTGTCATTCATCAATGCATTATATATGACTTAAAACTTATGCACTTTTAAGACATAATGCATATTATGAACATGACAAATGCATTTCAATAATCACTCAAACACATGATTCATATGCATGATATCATGAAAAGGATGCAATGCATTGGCCAACAAGTATGTAACAATTCTGGGCATCACATTAATGTCTCTTGTTGGCTTGGGTGGGTGTGGCCAATATGTCTCACGAACTAAGGGCTATTCTTTCAAGCTGAATATTCTTTTCTCATGATGGTTAGCTTTCAAGCTTCGGCGAGTTAGGCCATAATGTCCCCAGAATGCAAGATTATTTTCCCAAGCTGAACAGCCCTGAGAAGGCCATCCACAGGGATGGTAAGCTTGAGGGTAAGATGGGGGAGGCCTTAATGTTCCCCATTGGCCTGGGTGAGGGAGGCAATAATGTCCCCTAAGCCTAGAGATATTCTTCCAAGCCGAATAGCCCCTTCTCATAATGGTCAGCTTGCTGACTTGGGCAGGGGAGGCCGTTATGTACCTCGATGGCCTGTGCAAGGGAAGACATAAGGACTGCTAAATACGAGGCTATTTTTCCAAGCTGAATAGCCCCTAGAAGGCCATCTATCAAGACGGTAGACTTGAGCGTCTGACTAGGGAGACTTAATGTCCCCCATTGGCTTGGGTAGGGGAGGGCACAATGTCCTCTAAACCTGGGGCTACTTTGCAAGCCGAATAGCTACTTCTCGTGATGGTTGGCTTATTGGCTTGGGCGAGGGAAGGCCAAATGTCCCATGATGGCCTATGCAGGGTAGGTAATAAGGTCTCCCAAATGCAGGGCTATTTTTCAAGGCTGAATAGGATCGGGAAGGCCATCCGGTTGGGTGGTTAGCTTGATAGTTCGATAGGGGATATCTGAATGTCCCCGATTGGCTTTGTTGGGGGAGGCCATAATGTCCCCCAATCCTAGGGCTATTTTTACAAGCTAAATGGCCCTTTCTCATAATGGTTGGCTTGTCGGCTTGGGTGAGGGAGGCCGTAATGTACCCTGATGGCTTATGTGGGGCAGACCATAAGGTTCCCCAAAATCAGGGCAATTTTTCTAAGCTGAATTGCCCCAGGAAAGCCATCCGCCAGGATGGTAGGCATGAGGGTCCTATGAGGTAGACGATAATGTCTCTTGTTGGTTTTGGTGGGGAGTGGCCATAACGTCCCCCGAACCTAGGGCTATTCTTGCAAGCTGAATAGCCCTTTCTTGTGATGGTTGGCATTCTGATTTGGGCAGGGGAGGCCGTAATATTTCCTAATGGCCTATGCAGTGGAGGCAATAAGGTCCCCTGAACATAGAGCTATTTTTCCAAGCCAATAGCCTCGAGAATGCCATCCGCCCGGATGGTAGGCTTTAGGATCGATGGAGAAGACCTGATTGTCCCCTATTGGCTTGGGTGGGGGAGGCCATAATGTCCTCTAAACTATGTGCTATTCTTTCAAGCCCCTTTTCATGATGGTCTTGCCGGTTTAGTCAGGGAAGACCATAATGTCCATTGATGGCGTATGTAGGGGAGGCCTGAAAATGCCCGAACGCAGGGTTATTTTTCTAAGCCGTATAGGCCCAAAAATGCCATCCATCGTGATGGTGGGCTTGAGGGTTGGATGGGGGAGACCATAATGTTCCTCATTTGCTTGGGCAAGGGAGGCCATAATGTCCCGCAAACCAAGGGATATTCTTACAAGCCGAATAGTCCCTTCTCGTGATAGTTGGCTTGCTAACTTGGGGAGGGGATGTCATACTGTACCCCGATGGCCTATGCAAAGGAGGACATAAGGACACCAAAATGCGGGGCTATTTTTCCTACCCAAACAGGCTCGGGAACGCCATTCCTTGGGATGGTAGGCTTAAGGGTTCGATGGGGGAGACTTTAATGTCACCAGTTGACTTGGGCGGGCGAGGCCTCAATGTCCTCTGAAACTAAGGCAATTCTTGCAGGTGGAATAGTGTGGCAACCCACCTTACGTGGCCACTACTTCATACTTAACCATGCTTAAACTCAAACTTATTTTTTGTAAAACACTGAATAATTTTTTTTAAACTTAAATTTAAAACATAACATAACCACATACTTAAATGTACGTACTTGATTAAATATTTTGTTTTTAAACCATTTTAACACATTTTACAAATCATACTAATTACTAGATACCAGTGCCATCAAAGTATCAGAACCTAACACAATCATAATTTACAAAACATGTGGTGCTATCCAACCCAAATTTCATAGTCTGTTGTGCCATTCTCCACAGTCTCGCATCAAGGATTTCCAGTAGGTTGTTATGAGCTTTTGCTCGGGAAGTACAACTTCCTTTTCCCGCAAAATGACCTTAATAAAATAATGTATGAACCAGTTATGCTTTCTTATAGATCAATTATGTTTTCTTATATTAGCGTAGTTTTGGGCTCCTCACATAACATGAGTGTACTTAAAAACTTGAATTTTAACTATTTCTTACTTGAAAACTTGATCTTATTCTTGTTCTTGTCATGTGATTTATTATTAGCGAGCATGCCTTCATGATACCACAATAATAAAACATAAAACATATTGATCATATGTATCAATGCATGAGCTTTGGAAAACATGCCATGCAGTAAAAACATTTTTGCCTATACTATAGGCGGGTTTGTTCTTACAAGTTATCCCATGCTCATGATCTAGCATTCCAAAAAGGCAAGACAACAGGTTATATTCCTGTTATCAAATAGCATGTAAGAGTCGTTCTACCTTACTATAAACCATAACAAAGTCATTAAATAGTAATCTGGTCTCCAAACTGATTACCATTTCCAGTCATAGAATTGTTACTATATTCTTAAGTAACTTTGGTCTATTTTTATTTCCTCAAAAATATCTTATTTTTTTTAGAAAATACCTTAGCCCTATAAATACTTGAGATTACCTTTTTAAAGTTTAAAAAACACTTGTGTAATTTAAATGGATTTAAACCTTTCTGAAACTGTTTTTTGTAAAACCATAGTTCCTTCTAAAAAGAGTCGTGAAACCTTAAAAAGTGATTTCAAAACATCCTTTTAATTTGATTGAAAGTATGTGTGCAGGAATTTACATTTTCATGCATAGTTTTGAAAATTTAGTTTTATCTTTAAATTGGTTTAGACTTTGGAAAAGTTTTTTTTTTATAGAAGTTATAGATCTTATTGAAACCTACAGCTTTTATCTTTCACCCAAAACTTAAAATCTGCCTTTAACTTACCTATTTTTCTCCTTGAAGAATGCTGGCCATGTACAGTACCTGGACCGACCAATTTTGAAAACTGATAAAAATAGAGGCCTTTGCAGCCATTTTTTCAAAAACTATCCATGCAACCCCCTAGGATTTTTTGTGTTCTATAACTTTATAGTAATAATTTTTTTCCCAATTTGGCCTCTAAGGGCTAAAACTTAAGTTTCAAGATAACTGTCCAATTTATTTCTGAAAAATGGCAATTTGTATTATGTTAGTTCTTGTTTAAAAATCCGCACACACTACCTCAAACGGTGTGAGTCTAATTCATCATGTAGTGCATTAGATTCGTTTTTAAAATTCAACCATTCATTTATCTCATGTTCTTGAAAAACACAATATTGATAACTTATTAATTTACCAAATTGTGTCTTTATGTTGATTTGTTAACTAACATACATAAGATCTTCATACTTAAACATATGAGAGCATAATCACATGCACAAAATCTTAAAACTCATCATGAGGCATAAAATCAAACTCATGCTTATAGTTAGTAAAACAAGATAACCCAAGTATAAATCAAGCATTAAAAGATATAATATAGGAAAATAAGAGAACATAAGCTTATGCTCTTACATCCCATAACTTGAAATACACTTAAATTTCTCAAACCAAAACTAATTAAAGTTTTAGTTAGGGGATCAAGAATGTACCTCTAGAGCTTGAAAAAGTTGATTCTAGTCCTTGAATGAGCGAAATTCTTGCTTTCCTTGTCCATACTACAACTGGCCACACTAGGTGTGACGCCCTCATCCTACGTAGGGCGTCACCTTTCATCCTTAACTATACTTTACTTGAAAAATTGGGAATATTTTTTTTTTCAACATACATACGGAAATAAAAAGATTGTTTAAAGTTTTTAGTACCCAATATACTATATACATAATTTGTTTTCATAATATATACATATATACAAAAACTTCTTAACTCAGAAAAATGTGCGGAATATATGCGTAGTGGTATCCATACTGCCCTTCATCCGCCGCACCGTTCGCATGTAGCTCATCATTTAGGCTGCAGGTTTCTTACCTACAGTATAAAATATAACTAATGAGCTTTCGCCCAGTAAGCACAAACGTAATCTCACAAAACATTTTTTTTATTTTAAATATCTTGAAAACATACAATCATCATATAACATATGCATGAACCATTCATGTTCATTTATGCATCTATTTTTAACTTGAACTTATTATCTTCCTTTAACATGTGGGCCCCTTGTGTACGTACCAGATGCGCGCTCTCCAGATAAAGTTAGGGGTTTGCAAGGCCTCTAACAATTCTGGGAATCATAAACATAACATAACTGATTATATCCTCACGCATTAACGAGATGTTGATAATCATGAACATGAATAACCCTCCACCTGATGGGAGGTTGGTACGACACTTTACTTGTGTTTACTTACCATGTTGTTTATCATTAATGAACATGCCTTATGATGTCACTATATCATAACATAACTTTCATCTCATTCATAACATGGCATGCCATTTTTACAATCATAGCACTTTTGCAAACATAATATTTTTTTTTGCAAATATAGCACTTTTAAAAATATGACATTTTGTAAATATAGCATTTTTGCAAATATGACATTTTGCAAATATAGCCTTTTTGAAAACATGAAGTTTTGCAAATATAGCATTTTAGCAAACATAACATTTTTTGCAACCATAACATCACATAGAACATAGCACAAAACATATAATAGCATTTTTCAAAATAGAATACTATCTTTCATACTGCAGGTGAGGTTTGTACTTACCTCTTGCGCTGTGTCCTGAGTGTTGCGGCCTCAAATTGGTTTGCAACAGCAGGTCACTTCTTGCTATTTGAAAGAACATAGGATCAGGATCCTATCATAAAATGTTGGTGACCTATCCAACATTCATACCTACTCTTAGTTGTATGTCCCCTATACTTGTTACCTTACTTGGTCTCAATTAGTCGTCCTACTTTTTAAGAACAATCAAACTTTGATTATTCCTTAAGAGGTCACGTTGGATAACCTCTCCTTAGTGCTAAGCCCTTAATCTTTCCATTAGGGTTTAGGTTTATCATTCTACCTTTGGGCTTTACCCTTACATCATAAACATTGGGTCTCTCCATTAACCCTTAAATCCTAGCCCAATTATATATTTTGTGTATCCCTTAGGGTTATATTGGGTAACCCTTAAGGTCAACCTTAATTCTATATTGGGTCAACTAAAGTCAACATTCTGTCAACTAAAGTCCACCCTTGGTCATCCTTGGGCTTGATCCTGTAACTCGGATATAATATCTGGTAACCGTTCGTAGTCGGCTTGATTACCAGTTTTACCTTAAAACCCCATTTCCTTACTTTTAGAAAATCTTGTGTAATTATCTTCAAAAATTCTTTAGTTTGCTTCTAAAAATTCTTACTTCTTTGGGTAACATTTTTATAAAACTATTTAGGACTGAAAACCGCCTGTTACGTTCATTTTGCTTTACCTTGGCTTAACAAATCTCATTTTCTCTTCTTAACTTGAAAAGTTGAAGAAAATTTCAAAACTCTTAACTTAACTTATAAAAATTTATGTTTTCGAAACAGATCTTTATAAAAATCATTTAGGGCTGGAAACTACTTTTGGAACATTTTCCATAGTTAAAACAGTGGTTTTGAGAAGAAAAACAGTTTTTCTGAACCAGTTTTAGAAAATCCTGTGCAGAAATTTTCAGTTCCCTGTACACCCTTTGTAAAATAGTGTCATTTTAAAAATCTACTCCGAATTTGAAAAACTTGTCTTCATGAAAGTTGTAGCTATCGAAAAGTTCTAAAACTTTTATGTTTTATGAAAAATACAGTTCCGCTTGTATTTTTGTCAGTTTTCATTTGAACGAGCTGGGCGTGTAAGTTAGGTCTAGGTAGACTAGTCTCGGGTTTTGATAAAAATGGAGGCCACTAGAGCCTCATTTTGAAATTCTGCTCGCGTTGCCCCCTAGGAAAAACCCTTCCAAACAACTTTCATGTTTTAAGTTTTACCCAGTTCGGCCTCTAAAGGCCTTAAATTTTCACTTTCCCGAAACTGGCCAGTTTCGAATCCGAAATGGCAGTTTCGGTTGTTAAGTTCGGTTTACGTCCTAATTCGTGGATTCTATCTCGACCGACCACTTCGGGAGCTTACACATCAAACAAACAGTGCTTCTAACATCCCATAATTCCAATCATGCAATTCCCACGTGTCCATGCAGCCCACAACTGATTGCCCTATCCTTGGGCTGCATGGGCTCTAGCTTAGCATCATAATCAGGCATGCATCATCACATTCACCCTTAAACTAGCAGCCACACTTCCACTGCCTAGGATAAATTTTTGACCAAAAATCAGGGGACATACCAATCACATCTAGCATGCATCCTAACAATTTTTCAAGCACAAATCATGCAATCAAACATCATAAATAAGCCAACCAACCCTAATCACCTAACCAAGCACACACTAACACATCTAGGGCTAGAAATAAAATTGGACTTATGTCTTACAAACCAACTTGAACCACAATTAAAATGCTAGAATTGAACTTAATTGAAAGATTATGGTCAAGATTTTACCTTAGACCCAAGTTAGGGTTTGGCACAAAAATTTCTTTCTTCCTTCCTTGGCTTCCTTCCACTCGGCTGCTACCTTAGTTTGGACACCAAAAATTTTTCTTGGCTCCTTGGTTGATCCACTCAAAACCGAACACTACCACAAGGATTTCCCCTCAAATTTTTCCAGCTTTCCTCTCCTATTTCTCCTCCCTCACCCATGGCCACAGCAGCCAAAATGGGTCTCCAAATTTCAAACTTTTTCCTTGGTTTCCCTAGAGCAAGATCCAACTCTCCCAAGCAAAAGCCCTATGAAAATTTTGGTTTTTCTCTTCTCTTTCTCTCCCCCTTACCCACGGATTTTTTAGCAGAAAAGTGGCAAGAGTTTCACAAGGTTTTGTGAATAAAATGATTTATGGGTTCATCTATTTATAGAGGTGGGAAAGTTTGTAGAATTTATGAAGTTGCCCCAAAATTTTTAACATTCCCACTAAGGGAGGGGTGAGGTGGCCGGCAATGGGTGGTGGGGAAGGTTCTAGAATTTTTTTCCAAGCTTTAATTAAGGTTAATGACATTATAATTCCAAAGCTACATGAGGTCATCACCCTTGGAAGGGCCTCGTTTGGCTAATTCTCCTTAAAAGTAGTACATTTTTGTGCCACACAGATATTTCTAATACTGTGCTTCACTAATACACAGTATTTTTATACTGTACTGCAGTATAAAATTTATCCGTGTAAAATCAGACCGTAAAATTTTTTTCTTATTTTTCCGAGCTCTTTTTAACTTTAATCCTATATCGGTGTGCTTGATTTTCTAGAGTGGTTTTAAGGCCTATTCATACTATCTTGACCATAAAGAAGGTTTTCGCAGTATCTTTTTTATACTGCATTTCATCATACTGTAAAGTCAATCCTTTGACTTTTCTTGGTCAAACTTTGACTTTTTTGATCAAAGTTAACTTTCATAAAATCACGTACTTTTTCACTCTTTTCGACCTAAAGTGCCGTTTGCTAACCTTGGCATTCTATTTTGAGTCTTATAGCCAATTTACTGAGAATTCAAATATTAATTAATAAAATTATGAATTTCACATTGCTATTCATAATTTTCCATGAAACATCTTATAAACACATAATACAGACTTTTAATTTCTCATAAATAAGGAAATCATAAGTCCATGAAAATTTGGGTCTTACACTAGGTCTGCTAACTCTCTCTCTTTTTTTTTTTTTTTTTTTTTTTCCCTAAGGGCTAGAGAGAAAAATGAAAAGAGAACCAAAAGATGAGAAGCTAACTAAATGTTCCAAGTTCTCATCCCCCCACCCCTATTTATAAGTGGAATTTCCAAAATTTTCCAGAATTATTTTTTTTTCTTCAACTTTCCTTGAATCACAAATTTGGCCGTAAAAACAAATTTTTTTCCTTCTAGATCCCTATAATTGTCGGCAGTAACATTTACCCAATACAACTATACATCCCCTAAAAAGTCATATTAGCTTGTATTATTCTCATAGCTTCAACCTATATTATTTTTAAGTAATTAAATAAATAAAGTATGAAAATGAGGACAAATTTGATCTTTTGGGTACTACCTCATAGATAATAAAACAACTATATCACACTCAACCCATATGGCTCGCCAAGTATGTATACAATATAACACATAACTCAAAATGGGCACAGTCGAGTATATATATATAAACATAGCTACGAGGGTACTCAAAACTAAAAATAACAGGTTAGCTTGTCCAAATATACAAGTCCACAAGCAATGAGAGTACACTAGCCAACCATCTAGTCCTCAACTAGTACTGAGAAGTGCCCTCACCTACATCACCATAAATGAATGAGCTATAGCATAGTAAATAGAATCAACGCATGACATAAACAATATAGATATGCATGAGCTCATGACGTTATTTCTTCAATTAACTTATTCCATTTTACTTCTTATACTCTTTCTTAACTTTTGTGTGCATTAGGGTTTCTTAAATGGGGTGGTATCCCAAATACCTTAGCCATTGGACCTTGTGGCCACAAAACAAACATCATAATAATGAATAACATCATGTGGGGTAAAGTTATTTTAAACATTCCTTTTTCCTTGTGATCATGAAGGAAGCTTCCTGCATTATAAGTATCCATTGTGACAGGAGGTCCATCGACCCCGTGACCACAAATATAATGTAACAAGGTGCCATTGTGTGAGGCATATCATATTTAAAATACTCTTTTCCCTCATGATCATCGAGGAAGCTTCTCACACTACAAGTCTCCATCAAGACATAAAGGTTCGGAAGTCTCTATCGAGACACATTTCATCAATTCTTAACAATAAACCCTTCACAAGTCACCAATAGATCATTTAAGCTACTCTCAAACTCATATATTATATAAAATGCATTTAATACACATCTTTCATCATGTAGTGCATGAATGCTTACGCCATCATGATATGTAAATTGTATGCCTAAATCTTACTTTCAAATACATAATACATATTTATGACTTTTATTGGGACACAGGTGCAATTCTACTTACCACGTGACTGGGTATTGCATAAAAGAATTCTCGGGCTTCCTCTCAGTGGAGCCGGTGTTTAACACCTTTGAAATATGAAGCAATTCAATCACTTTATTGCCACTTCAACAATTATTAACAATAACAATACTAAGGAGCTCGTTTCCCTACAATGGACTTTAAATTTAAAGCCTAGTTCTTTTAAAAATTTTGCCATAGTTTTCCCTATATTTAAGCCTCCCCAAAGCTTTAATATCTCACACAACACCTAAAAACAATATAAATTCTTCAAAATATCCATAAATTACAAGACTATTACAAAATCACAGTTTCCATTTCTCACTACCTGGTACCAGCCTTATTGTCAGGGCCATATCTCCCAATCCACATGGAATTAATCAAAACGGTTTCGGGGTAATTAGTCAATAGATAGAGGGAACAACTCTTAAATTTTCAACTCCAACAAAGTAGGCTTTTCCTTGAAATTCTCCACCAAAGACTAATCAAACCTGTAACAACCCAAAATTTTGACGAACTTGTGATCTTCTAGGATACAAGGAAAATCTAAAACTGAATCATGTATGTCAACATAAAGCTCATGACCTAATTTGATTATTAGAGTATGTTTGAGCTCTTATAAGTATTATGAGACCTAATGATAATTTATTCTGTCAAGGATAAGCCTTTATGATGAAAAAGGCCAAACCATGAATTATGATTTTTGTTTAGGCCAATGAATGATCAGGATAAATTATGACATGATTAAGACGGTACTACAGTATAATAGGTAGTATTGAAATTATACTGTAATCAATCGTCGTTACGAATGAAGAAGTAAGAAAAATGATTGTGATCACTCCAGAAAACCAAGAATAATATTTGGAGCAATAAAGACTAAGTAGCTTCAAGTCCTAAGGAAATCCTATACGCGGTCTAGATGAGTGCAAATTAATTTTGTACTACAGTTCAGTATGACTTTACTGTTGATAGTTAAAACAGTATTGGCACTATCTGGATTATCAAGAAATTAGACTGCGTATTAGGGGGAGTGCCAAACATGGTCTTACTTGGAGGCCAAGTAATTGTGGATAAATATGTAATTTTTGATTTATGGAATTTATGAATTTTTCTTAACCAAATCCTCTAACTAGGCCAAATGGCCAATTACAATGGGTGCTCTTGGGGAACAAGGAAACAATTAGAGATAAGTTTGAAAGATTGTTTTGGCTCCAATGCATGCATGGCCGGCCACTTGGAGGGACTTGAAGGCAAATATATTATCTTCTAAGGACCAATATGTAATCCAAGGAGAATTTAAGAAAAAAAATTAATTGTGGAAAATTTGGAATTTTTCACCTATAAATAGAGGTGGGTAGTGTGGAGTTGAACCATTTAGTTGGGTTCTCAAACTTCTAGTTCCTTCACAACATCAACCATTCCTCTTTAGCCTTTGGAAAAGAGAGAGAGAGAGAGAGAGAAAGAGAGGGGGGTGGCCGGTTGCTATGGTGGAAGAGTAGTGCAAGAATTTTTGCTCATGCAAGAATCTAAAACTACTCTAACTAAGAATTTCATTTATGGGATTTATGTGTATTTCAAGCTATGGGTTGTCAGAGTATAAGCTCATGCTTCTTATCTTGCCATGTTATGATTTTTATATGCTTGATCTAAGCTTAGATTATCTTGCTTGTTAAGTTTTAAGCTTGGATTTGAGTTTATGCTCTAGAATGAGTTTTAGGGTTGCATGTGCCTACCAAGTGTTTGTGAATATGCCTTCACATATTTAAGTAGGAAAAAGTTATGTATGATGGTGAATGATGAAGATGATGATGATGATGTGAATGCTAAGTGTGTTGGTTAAGGAATTAACCTAAAAACATAATCTGGTAAGCTTGAAAAGTTTATCAAATATTGTGTTTTTTCATGAAGATGAACAAGTGATTGATTTAATGATAAATATGTATTCGATGTGCTGCATTAAAGAGCTAAGGGATGAGAAAAGGAGGAGGTGGAATTTCTTTCAACTATTAATGTAGGCTCACGGTCATGACCATTTGAGGTAGTGTGTGCAAATTCTTAAGCAAAAACCAACAAAATTGTAATACCCGAAATTTTCATGGACTTACGATTTCTCTTTTTATTAGAAATTAGAAGTCCCCATGCTATGTTTATGAGATATTTTCATGAAAAATTATGAATCACATGTGAAATTCGTAATTTTATTAGCCAAGGTTAGAATTTTCTTTTAAACTGGCTATTAGACTCGGAAAAAAATACCGAGGTTGGTAAACGGCATTTTGAGTCAAAAAGGACGAAAAGGAAAGAAAAATGATGAAAAAGGACGAAATTTTAAGAAAGTCAAAAATTTGACCAAAAAGTCAACTTTGACCGAAAAAGTTAAAGGGTTGACTAAAAAGTCAAAGTTTGACCAAGGGCGGGTCAAAAATGTTGACCCCGAAAAATGATGAAATGCAGTGTAAGAAGAGACTGCAAAGACTTTCTATGGTCAAGAAAGTAAAAATAAGCCGTAAAAACCACCCTAGAAATCAAGCACACCGAATCAAGATTAAATGGCAAAAAGGTCTCCGAAAAATTGGAGAAATAAAGTTTTTGGTTCAATTTTTATAAGGAAGAATTTTGGATCAAAATTATGGAGCACAATATTTTTAATATTTGTGTGACACAAAAGAAAGGAAATGAATTAATTTTAAAGAAGAAAAATGGCCAAACAAGGCATTATGGGAGCTAATGGAAAATGACATCAACATCTTGACATCACCTTCCACCAACTCAATGTTGCACATGTGGACTCCCCCTCCTCCAACAGCCGGCAACCAAGGAAAGGAGAAAAGAAAATCAAGGACAAAAAGCACAAGAGAAAGCCACAAAATAAGGGAAAAAGTGTGAGCTATGCAAGACAAAGGAAAGGCTTAGAAAGCTCCACATCACCCTTGTCCAACCACTCCACTTTCTCCACTTCAAAAGTTTCGGCAGCCATCCCTCAAATCCCTCAAGGATCCGGCTGGTCTAAGAGAAAAGAAAGAAAAGAAAACAAGGAAAAGAAAGGCATGTGAGAAAGCCATGAATTGAGGAAAAAGTGTGCACCCTTTGCATGCCACTTGTCCCCTTGTTTCTCCAAGAATTTCGGCTGCAAACTAGCCCTCCCCATGACCAAGCAATCAGCCCTTCTAATCCCCCAAAATCCGGACACAAGCAGCCCCATTTCCCTTCAATATTCGGCTGCACTTCAAGGACAAAAAGGCATGTGAGAAAGCCTTAAAATAAGGAGAAAAGTTGGTCAACAAAGCAAGCTAACCTCCCTCGCTTTTCCTCCACAAAATTAGCTGCATGTTTCCCCCTCCTTTTCCCTTCATTTTCGGCAGCAAGAAGCCATTCCCCCTTGGAGTTTCGGTCAGCTAAGAGATGGAGAAAGAGACTTGACATAAAGCCAATTTTTGAGGAGGAAAGCAAGACATCAACCCTCCCTTTTCCCCATCACTTTCGGCAACCCTCCAAGCAGCAAAGTGCTGCCAGTTTTCAAGAGAAAACCGAGGGAGAGAGAGAGAGAAAGAGGAGGAGAAATCTGAAAAAAAAAATCTAAGGGTTTGTGCTTGGTGTTCTTCGGCTTTTCTAAGGGAGAATCAAGAGAGTTTTTGTGAGCCATGGAGACCCATTTTTGGGGCACAAATCCGTGAGTTTGGAGAGTGAAAGAAAGAGAGAAAATCTGGAAAATTTTATGGGGTAAACCATGTGTGAAGTTCGGTTTTGGTGTGATGAGCCAAGAGAAGATTTTTGGTGCTTCATGGAGCCAAAAATCCGTGAGCATGGAGAAAGGAAAAAGTGAGTCAAAAACTTGGATTTCTCATCTTGTAAATCTCGGTTTTGATGAGCAAGAAAGAAGCTAACAAAAAGTTATTGGATTTCTATTTTTCTTGCAAAATCCGTGAGCCATGGAGCCAAATCCGTGGGTAAGCAAACCAATGAGGAAAAGAAAGATTTTCAAACCCTAACTTGGGTTAAGGTAACCTCTTAAACTAATCTTGGATTTAAGCTCAAGATAAGCATTTTTATGATGGTTTAAGATGGGTTTGTAAGAACATAAGTCCATCTCTTTTCATAGCCCTTGATTTTTGGTGTATGTGCTTGATAGGGATTAGGGTTTGGTTGGCTTATTTTATGATGTTTCTTGCATGATTTTTATGCTTGAAAAATGACTAGGATGCATGCTAGATGTGTTATTTAAGTCCCCTAAATTTTGGTCACAAATCAGCCCTAAGGCAGTGGCTGATTTGCTTGAAGAAAAATGTTGTATGTGATGATGGATCCAAGAGCTAGAACCATGCAACCCATAGACTAGGATTTTCGGTTTTAAGGGCTGCATGGGTATGATGTATGGACAAGAA
Source organism: Ficus microcarpa (assembly GCA_025413485.1). Classification (NCBI taxonomy): domain Eukaryota; kingdom Viridiplantae; phylum Streptophyta; class Magnoliopsida; order Rosales; family Moraceae; genus Ficus; species Ficus microcarpa. The sequence goes on from CM046384.1 coordinate 27,692,130, forward strand.
TGTATGCATGGGACGTTAGATACGTTGCTTGTTTAATGTTTAGGCTCCCGATGTGATCGGTCGAGTTAGAATCCGCAAACTAAGACGTAAAACCGGACTAACAACCGAAACTGCCATTTCGGAGTCGAAACTGGCCAGTTTCGGGAAAGTGAAATTATCAGGTCCTTAGAGGCCGAACGGGCTAAAAGTCAAAACACGAAAGTTGTTCGGAACAACTTTTACTAGAGAGCAACGTGGAAAAAATCTTAAAATAAGGCTCAAAGGCCTTCATTTTTATGAAAACCCGTGGCTAACTCCTAGAGCCAGTTTCACTCCGTTTTTCAGGATCACCCACATTCAAACGAAAACTGGTACTAATCTAGGCAGAACTGGGTTTTGTGCAAAACATGAAAGTTTTAGCATTTTTCAATAGCTACAACTTTCGTGAAGACAAGTTTTTCAGAAAATGAATGGATTTTTAATCTGGGTTAGTTTTATGAAGAGTGCTCTGGGAATCCGAGAATTTCCAGCACTTGGTTTACAAAAACGTTTTCTAGAAAATGTAAAGTGCCTCTAAAATGTTATTTTGACTACGAAAACCGTTCCAATGGCAATTTTCAGTCCGTAATGATTTTATGAAGTCCCGTTTTAAGAAAATGAATTTTTAGAGTTTTTGGGATTATACACCCAAAGCTCTCAAGTTAAAGAGGAAAATGAGATTTTCCATAAGTTAAAGGAAAATGAGATTTTTCAAGAAGCGAGTGGAATTTTTAAGAGTTTAGAATTGAAATTTCCACGTTTTTCCAAGAAGTAAAGAAAGTGATGATTTTAGACAAGTATTTTCAAGAGTAATGAAGTAAGAGCTTTTTACAAGTAAATAAATGGATTTTTGGAAGATAATTATATAATGTTTTCCAAAAATAATGAAATGGAGTTTTAAGGTAAAAATGGGTAATCAAGCCCATTACGAACGGTAACCGGAATTATATCCGAGTTACTGGGCTAAGCCCATAGCCCAACGTTTAACCCAAAGGGGGTTGACCTTAGTTGACCACATGTTGACTTGGGTTGACCAAGAGTTGACTTTAGAGTTACCCAATATAACCCTAAAGGATACCAAGATTAATAAAATGGGCTAAGACCAAGGGTTATTGAAGAGATAATAACCCAATGGATTATAAACCAAGAAAAGTAAAGTATAAGCCCAAGAAGAAGGAAGTAACCAATCAGGTTTACAAGAGATATTAGAGGAGACATATAACACACACATCTAGGATTGCTCATAGATGTTGGTTAGGATACCAACATCATATGTCACGATTTATGGTAAGATAAGTTAACCTTATCTTACACCTCCTTTGATTGAAACAGGAATATGAACCTGTTGAGATATCGCAAGGAATGTACGTCAAGAGCGTAGGACTTAAGGTAAGTACAAACCTCACCTGTGGTATGGAAAAATAATATGTATGTTCAATTATGCTATGTTTCAAGATATGTTAAAATGCTTTAAAGATGTCATGTTTTGAAGATGTTTTCAATATGCCATGTGTTAAAGATGTCATGTTTTAAAGATGCCATGCTATGTTTTATGAACGAAATGTTAAGTCTGTATGATATAGTGACATCATAAAGTACGCTCACTAATGATAAGAAACTTGGTAAAAATACACAAGTAAGGTGTCGTACCAACCTCTACCAAGGTGAAGGATTTTATATACAAGTTATGGATTCGCCCTCTCGTTTTTGTAAGAGGGTGTAATCACTTGTGTTTTCCTGGAGCAGTTACGGACTTGCAACCCCATCTAACTGTATCTGGAGGCGCGCTATAAGTTAAGGGTACGTACACTAAGGGTGTAATAAGTTAAGAGGGTGTAATCACTTGTGTTTTCCTGGAGCAGTTAGGGACTTGCAACCCCATCTAACTGTATCTGGAGGCGCGCTATAAGTTAAGGGTACGTACACTAAGGGGCCCATAAGAAAGGTAAGAAAGTTAAAACAAATGCATAAATGGAACATAAATGGTTCACGCATATGCATATGTATGTTTTCAAGATGTTAAATGAAAATGTTTTGTGAGATCACGTTTGTACTTGCTGAGCGTCAGCTCATCAGATATATTCCATACTGCAGGTTGAGATAAAAAGCTTGTAGCTTTACTTGGTGGGCTTGGAGATGATGCAGCGAGTGAAGGGCGGTGTGGGATACCACTACGCAATAATTTCCGCAATATGTTTAAAGTTATGAAGTTTTCATGTATGTTAAAAGCCAAGTTATTTATGTATGAAATGTTTAATGTAAGATGCACAATTTTAGTGCATGGGTTTCAAGTCAAGATTTTCAAAATGAAATCCAAATTATGAAGTTTCAAGAAAGTTTTAAAACGATGTTCAAAAGAAGTTTCAAAAAAAAAAAAAAAGTAAGTAGAAAGAAAAAAAAAATAAGTCGAAAAAGAAGAAAAAAATTTATTCCGCATTTTCAAAGTAAAGTTAAGTATGAAGTATGAATGTGACGGTTCCGGCGCCCCGCATCCACGCGGTCGGCCCCGCGTGGGTGTCAGGTGGGTGGTTCGGGGCGTCACAAAAATACAAAACTACCAATTTTCGAATTTAACTGAACAATTTTCTGGAAACTTAATTTTGAGGCCATTAGAGGCCAAATTTGAAAAAATTTATAACTGTAAGGTTGTAGAAAATTGAAAATCTTAGGGGATAAGACAATTTTGAAAATGAGACTTCAAAAGCCTCTATTTTTATCAAAATCAGAAGCTGGTCAGTACAGATAGTGTACACATCCAGAATTTTTCAAAAGGAAAAACAAGTAAGTTAAAGGTAGATTTAGGTTTTAAACCAAAAAAAAAAAAAAAAAAAGTTGTAGGTTTTGATGAGATCTACAACTTTCGTGAAGAAAGTTTTTTCAAATTCTAAACCAATTTAAAAATAAAATGGGATTTGTAAAATTGTGCATGGTATAGGAAATTTCCTACACACATGCATTCTAGTAAATTAAAAGGATGTTTTAACCAAATTAGCCCATTGAAATTTATGAATCCCATATTGTTAGGTTGTATGGAGTGCCAAAATCTATCATTTCAGATCGTGGTGGGCGTTTTACCCCTCGATTTTGGACGAGTGTTCACATTACTATGGGGTCAAAATTGAAGTTCAATATAGCTTTTCATGCCCAAACTGATGGACAATCAGAACAAACTATCCAAACACTGGAAGATATGCTGAGGTCAAATGTTTTGGATTTCAAGGGACGTTAGGATCAGAAGCTACCTTTGATGTAATTTTCTTACAACAACAGTTATCATGCCTCAGTTGGTATGGCTCCGTTTGAAGCGTTATACGGAAGGAAATGTCGATCTCCCATTCATTGGCAAGAGGTTGGACAAAAACAGCTTCAAACTATGGATTTCATCAGAAAAACCACAGAAAACATCAAGATGATTAAATAGAGACTTGACATAGCTTGTAGTTGATAGAACATTTATGCCGATAAACGTCGAAAACCCTTGGTGTAATACCCGGAATTTTCATGGACTTAAGATTTCTCTTTTTATTAGAAATTAGAAGTCCGCATGATGTGTTTTTATGATATTTCATGGAAAATTATGAATGGCCATGTGAAACTCGTAATTTTATTAGCCAAGGTTAGAATTTTCTCTTAAACCGGCTATGAGACTCGGAATAAAATGCCGAGGTTGATAAACAGCATTTTGAGTCAAAAAGAACGAAAAGGAAAGAAAAATGATGAAAAAGGATGAAATTTTAAGAAAGTTAACTTTGACCGAAAAAGTCAAAGGGTTGACCAAAAAGTCAAAGTTTGACCAATGACGGGTCAAAAATGTTGACCTCGAAAAATGATGAAATGCAGTGTAAGAAGAGATTGCAAAGACTTTCTATGGTTGATAAAGTAAAAATAAGCCGTAAAAACCACCCTAGAAATCAAGCACACCGAATCAAGATTAAAGGGCAAAAAGGTCTCCGAAAAATTGGAGAAAGAAAGTTTTCGGTTCAATTTTTACTAGGAAGAATTTTTGACCAAATTATGGAGCACAATATTTTTAATATCTGTGTGACACAAGGAAAGGAAAATGAATTAATTTGAAGCACAAATGGCCACAAAAGGCATTGTGAGAGTTAGTGGAAAAAGACATCAACCCACCTCCCTTGCACCTAATTAAGTGCCACTTGTCCCTCTAATTTTCAGCAGCCATTACTCTCTTCCCCCCCCCCCCCCTCCTTCAATATTCGGCCAACTACAAGAAAAAGAAAAGAAAATGGCTTGGTTTTGGTAACTAAATGGTAGTCCAATTCCAACTAAACCAAAGGAGCATGTGAGCTTGTGTTTCTCTCCCCCAAAATCCGGACACACAACCACCTACTCCCCCTTTGTTGCTTCTTCAAAAGTTAGGCAGCACAAGAGCAAAAGAAAACAAAGAAAAAGCAAGAGAAAAGATGGAAAAGAAAGACATGGCATAAAGCCATTTTTTGAGGAAAAAAGTGACCACCATTGGATGCCACTTGGCTGTCCAAATTTTCAGTCAAACAAGCCCTCCCCATGGCCAAGCAATCAGCCTTTCACTTCCCCAAAAATCCGGACAAAAAGGCAGTACAACCTCCCCCATTCTCCCTTCACATTCGGCTGCACACAAGGGAAGAGAAAGGCATATGAGAAAGCCTTAAATTAAGGAGAAAAGTTGGTCAACAAAACCACAAAAGCAAGCTAACCCCTCCCACAAAATCAGCTGCTTGTCCCCCTCCTTTTCTCCTTCACCTTCGGCAGCCAGCAGCCCATTCCCCCTTGGATTTTCGGCCAGCTAAGAGATGTAGAAGGACATGACATAAAGCCATGGTTTAAGGAGAAGCAAAGTGGACAACAACTCTCCCTTTCCTCATGACTTTCGACGACTCTCCAAGCAACAAAGTTTCTGCCAGTTTTTGCAAGAAGAAAACCGTGGGAGAGAGAAGGAGGAAGAGAAGAAGAAATCTGAAAAAAAAAGTGCTAGAGGGTTGCTTGTGTGAGTGTTCGGCTGTGCTAGGGGAGAAAGGAGAAAGATTTTGTGAGCCATGGAGACCCATTTTGGGGCAGCAAACCGTGGGTTTGGAGAGTGAAAAGAGAGGAAGAAAATCTGGAATTTTGGGAGCCAAATCCGTGGGTGAGCCATGTGATGAGTTCGGTTCTAGCAAGAGGAACCAAGAGAAGATTTTGGTGCTCTAATGCAGCCAAAAATCCGTGAGCTTGGAGAGAAGGAAAAGGTAAGAGAAAACTTGGATTTTTTATCTTATGAGGCTCGGTTTTGATGAGCTAGAAAGAACTAACAAAAAGTTCTTGGATTTCCATTTTTCTTGCAAAAATCCGTGAGCCATGAAGGAGGATTCGGATCCCTTGGAGGAGCCAAATCCGTGGGTGAGCAAGCCAAGAAGAAAGAAAGGGATTTTCAAACCCTAACTTGGGTTAAGGTAACTTCTTGAACTAATCTTGGATTTAAGCTCAAGATAAGCATTTTTTCTTATGATTCAAGATGGGTTTGTAAGGACATAAGTCCATCTCCTTTTTCAGCCCTTGATTTGGTGTATGTGCTTGATAGGGATTAGGGTTTGGTTGGCTTATTTTATGATGTTGCTTGCATGATTTTTATGCTTGAATATGGCTAGGATGCATGCTAAATGTGTTATTTAAGTCCCCTAAATTTTGGTCACAAATCAGCCCTAAGGCAGTGGCTGATTTGGTTGATGGATCAAGATGTATATGATGTTAGTTTAATGAATGATGCAAGAGCAAGACACCATGCAGCCAAGGACGTTTTTGTGGGCTGCATGGGTGTGATGGATGGGCAATAATGAATGTATGGGACGTTAGAAACGTTGCTTGATTTATGTTCAAGCTCCCGGTGTGATCGGTCGAGTTAGAATCCGCGAACTAAGACGTAAAACCGGATTAACAACCCAAACTGCCATTTCGGAATCGAAACTGGCCAGTTTCGGGAAAGAGAAAATATCAGGCCCTTAGAGGCCGAACGGGGTAAAAGTTAAAACATGAAAGTTGTTCGGAACAACTTTTACTAGAGAGCAATGCAGGAAGAATCTTAAAATAAGGCTCCAAAGGCCTTCATTTTTATGAAAACCCATGGCTAATCCCTGGAGTCAGTTTTCACTCCGTTTTTCAGGATCAGCCAGTTTCAAACGAAAACTGGTACTGATCTAGCCAGAACTAGGTTCTGTGCAAAACACGAAAGTTTTAGCATTTTTCGATAGCTACAACTTTCGTGAAGACAAGTTTTTCAGATAATGAATGGATTTTCAAACTGGGTTAGTTTTACGAAGAGTGCTCTGGGAATCCGAGAATTTCCAGCACTTGGTTTACAAAAACGTTTTCTAGAAAAATGTAAAGTGTCTCTAAAATGTTATTTTGACTACGAAAACCGTTCCAATGGCGATTTTCAGTCCTCAATGATTTTATGAAGTTCCGTTTTAAGAAAATGAATTTTTACAAGAGTTTTGGGATTATTCATCCAAAGTGTTCAAGTTGAAGAAAAATGGGATTTTCCATAAGTTAAAGGAAAATGAGATTTTTCAAGAAGAGTGGGATTTTAAGGTTCGGAATTGAAATTCCACATTTTACCAAGAAGCAAAGAAAATAATGATTTTAGTCAAGTATTTTCAAGAATTATGAAGTAAGAGTTTTTACAAGCAAATTAATGGATTTTTGGAAGACAAGTATATAATGTTTTCCAAAAATAAAGAAAATGAGTTTTAAGGTAAAAATGGGTAATCAAGCCGACTACGAACGGTAACCGGAATTATATCCGAGTTACTGGGCTAAGCCCATAGCCCAACGTTTAACCCAAAGGGGGTTGACCTTAGTTGACCACATGTTGACTTGGGTTGACCAAAAGTTGACTTTAGGGTTACCCAATATAACCCTAAAGGATACCAAGATTTATGAAATGGGCTAAGACCTAAGGTTATTGAAGAGATAATAACTCAATGGATTATAAATCAAGAAAAAGTAAAGTATAAGCCCAAGAAGAAAGAAGTAACCAATCAGGTTTACAAGAGATATTAGAGGGGACATACAACACACACATCTAGGATTGCTCATAGATGTTGGTTAGGATACCAATATCATATGCCATGGTTTATGGTAAGATAAGTTAATCTTATCTTACACCTCCTTTGAAACAAGAATATGAACCTGTTGAGATATCGCGAGGAATGTTACGCCAAGAGCGTAGGACCTAAGGTAAGTACAAACCTCACCTGTGGTATGGAAAATAATAATGTATGTTCAAATATGAAATGCTATGTTTAAATGCGATGTTAAATGCTATGCTTTTTAAGGTGCTATGTTTTAAAGCTATTATGTTTTAAATGAGGCCATGATTTAAAGAATTTTAAAGACTGTCATATTTTAACGATGCCATATTTTAAAGCGGCCATGTTATGTTAAAATATGTCATGTGCATGTATGAAGAAATGATTTTGTGACATCATAAGGTATGTTCACTAATGATAACCCACTTGGTAAAAATACACAAGTAAAGTGTCGTACCAACCTCCCCCAAGGTGGAGGATTTTTATGTTAAAGTTATGGATTCGCCCTCTCGTTGATGCGGGAGGGTGTAATCACTTATGTTTTCCTGGAGCAGTTAGGGACCTTGCAAACCCTAACTGTATCTGGAGGCGCGCTATATGTTAAGGGTACGCACACTATGGGGCCCATATGAAAGATAAGTAGAAGTTAAAAGGAAATGCATAAATGGACATAAATGGTTCATGCATATCTTTTATGATGAAGTATGTTTCAAGATGTTTAAATGAAAATGTTTTGTGAGATCGCGTTTGTACTTGCTGAGCGTCAGCTCATCAGATATATTCCATACTGCAGGTAGAGATAAAAAGCTTGTAGCCTTACTTGGTGGGCTTAAAGATGATGCAGCGAATGAAGGGCGGTGTGGGATACCACTACGCATAATTTTCCGCATTATGTTTAAGTTATGAAGTTTTCATGTATGTTAAGTATAAAGTTAATTATGTACGAAATGTTCAAAGTACGATGCACAATTTTAGTGTATGGGTTTCAAGTCAAGATTTTAAAAGGAAATCCAAATTATGAAGTTCAAAGAAAGTTTTAAAACGATGTTCAAAAGTAGTTTTAAAAAAAAAAATTTATTCCGCATTTTCAAAGTAAAGTAAGTATGAAGTATGAATGTGATGGTTCCGGCGCCCTGCATCCGCGCGGTCGGCCCCGCGTGGGTGTCAGGTGGGTGGTTCGGGGCGTCACACTTGGAATTCCAAGTTGGAGACTCTGTTTTCATTAAGATTGCTCCTGTGAAGGGAATGATGAGGTTTGGTAAGAAGGGAAAGCTTAGTCTGAGATATACAAGACCATTTGAAATCCTTGAAATGATTGAAAAAGTAGCCGACAAGCTTGCCTTGCAGCCAGAATTAGCTTCTGTGCATGTGTTTTTCACGTCTCAATGTTAAAAAAGTATGTATCTGATCCTTCCCATGTTCTAGATCAAGAACCAATTGAAGTTCAAACTAATTTGACATATGAAGAAAAGCTAGTCTGGATTTTGGATCGGGAATAAAAGGTCTTAAGAAACAAAACAATTCATATGGTTAAAGTGTTATGGCGGAATCACAATGTTGAAGAAGCAACGTGGGAACAATAAGAAGATATGAGAAAAAGCTATCCCAACTTATTTAATTTTCGGGGACGAAAATTTTTAAGGGGGTAGATTGTAATAGCCAACCTTTTTACAGATTCACGATTTCCTTTTAAAGGAATCGAAGTTTGTACTATATATGTTTATATGAAATGCATGATCTAATTTATCAGAATATATTTGAGTTCTTATAACATTATAAGACTCAATAATAGTTTACTTAGTCAAGTATAAGACATTTTGATGAAAAAGGCAGAATAAGGATTTATGATTTTATTCTGGTTAATGTTTGACCAAGATAATTTAGGATATGATCAAGATGATTAAAATTGACAGTTTTGTATTCTGTTGGTTTTTGCTTAAAAATTCGCACACACTACCTCAAATGGTCAAAACCGTGAGCCTACATCAACATGCAACACGTCGGATTTGTTCTTAACATTTAACTATACACTTATCTTTTGGCTTGAAAAACACAATGTTGATAATTTTTACTAGCTTACCAAGTTGTGTTTTTAGGTTAATTTTCTTAACCCACATATATATCATCATCATCTTCTTCATCATTCATCATTCATCATCATACATAACTTTTTCCTACTTAAACATGTGAAAGCATATTCACAAACACTAGGTAGGCACATGCAAACCTAAAACTCATTCTAGAGCATAAACTCAAATCCATGCTTACAACTTAACAAGCAAGGTAATCTAAGCTTATATCAAGCATATAAAAACCATAATATGGAAAGATAAAAACATGAGCTTAAGCTCTTACAACCCATGACTTGAAATACATCTAAATTTCTTGAATCAAAGTTAATGAAAATCTTGGTTAAGGGATCAAGGGTAATACCTCTAAACTTGGAAAGATTGTTCAAGACCTTGGGATGAGAGAAAATTTTGTTCTACCCCCTCCCCTTAGCAACCGGCCACTCAAGGTTTACTCTTTCTCTCTCTCTCTCTCTCTTTTTCTAAGGCTAGAGAGAAAAAGTTGAAAGAGAACTAAAAGTTTGGGGTTCCAACTAAATGATTGCACTTCTACCTCACCACCCGTATTTATAGGTGAAAAATCCTTAATTTTTCACATTTATTTTTTTTAATTCTCCTTGAATTACATAATTAGACTTAAAATGCAAAATTTTGCCTTCCAAGACCCTTAGTTGGCCAGCCATGTGGAGGCTTAATCAACAAAAATCTTTTCATGTTTATCCACTAATTTTCCCTAATTACGACAATTCCCAAAATTGCCTCATTATCTTTGATGAGGTGTCCTCCAATTAGGGTCATGTTTGGCACTCTTTCCTAATATGTAGTCCATTTCTTAATAATCCAGATAATATCAATACTATTTTAACTATCAATGGTACTGTAATACTGAACTGCAGTCCAGAATTTATCTGTACTTAAATAGAGCACGTATAGGTTTTTCTTAGGACTTAAAACTACTTAGCCCTTCTTGCTCAAAATATTATTTCTGATTTTTCTAAAGTGATCCCATTCCTTAATCTTCACTCTGTATCCGTCCTATTCAAGTAATGAGTTAGCCTGGTCATACATAGGCTAGAACAAAATCATAAATCGTAATTCTACCTTTCACCATAAGGCCTTATACTTGACTAAACAAATTATCATTGAGTTTTACAACTTATAAGAACTCAAACATATTTTGATAAATCAGATCATACATTTCATACAGGCATACATAATACAGACTTAGATTTCCTTGGTATCTAAGGAAATCATGAGTCCGTTAAAAGTTGGTCATTACACTAATAAAGATGAGTTGAAGAAGTAGATCATGAAAAAAGCTCATGAGACAACATATTCCATTCATCCTGAAGCCACAAAGATGTACAAAGACTTGAAGGAAAGTTTTTGGTGGCCCAAAATAAAGAATGATGTTGCCATATGTGTCAGTAGATGCCTCACGTGTCAGAAAGTGAAGGCTGAACATCAACATCCAGGGGGAGAATTGCAAAAAATTCCCATTCCATAATGGAAATGGGACCAAGTGATGATGGATTTCGTGGTTGATTTACCCCAAATTCCTAGCAGCAATGATGCTATTTTGGTAATTGTCGATCGATTGATGAAATCTGCGCACTTTTTAGCTAGCAAACTTAGTTTTTCAGTAGACCAGCTAGCAAAATGTATGTTGCGCAGATCATTTGCTATCACTTGATTCCAAAATTGATTATCTCAGATCACGATGGTCGTTTCACTTCTAAATTTTAGAAGAGTGTACATCAAGCAATGGGTACAAAAGCTTACATTTAGCGCAGCTTTTCACCCTTAGACAGATGGACAATCGGAAAGAACCATTCAGACTCTAGAAGATATGTTACGGGCATGCGTGATGGACTTTAAAGGAACTTGGGATAAGAAGCTTCTTTTGATTGAATTCTCATACAACAACAGTCTCCAAGCTTCAATTGGGATGGCTCTTTATGAAGCTTGTTATGGGAGAAGGTGTAGATCTCCAGTTCATTGGTACGAGACAAGAGAGAAAGAACTTGTGTCTACGGACTTTATTTGAAGAACCATTGAGGCCGTAAAACTCATACATCAACGGATGGAAACTGCATTATTTGACAAAAGAGTTATGCCGACAAATGTCAAAGGCCTCTAGAATTCCAAGTTGGGGATTCGGCATTCCTCAAGGTTGCTCCATTGAAAGGAGTCATAAGATTCGGAAAGAAAGGGAAATTAAGTCCAAGATATATAGGGCCATTAGAAATACTTGATAGAATAGGTAATGTGGCCTATAAATTAGCTTTGTCCCAATAATTAGCATAAGTGCACAATGTATTTCATGTGTCGATGCTAAAGAAATATATATCGGATCTATCACATGTGTTAAACCATGAACCAATCTAGGTTCAAGAGGATCTGACTTATTAGGAGAAATCGGCTCAAATTTTGGAATGGGAAGAGAAGGTGTTAAGAAACAAAATTATACCTCTAGTTATGGTTCTATGGCAAAATCATAAGATTGAAGAAGAAACATGAGAATGTAAAGATGATATGAAGAAAAGCCACCCAGAATTATTCTACTTTTTGCAGACAAAAATTCTTTAAGGAGGGTAGATTGTAATAATCAAATTTTTTTATGGACTCATGATTCCCTTATATATAAAGGAATTTAAATCCGTACTATGTATTTATGTGATGCTTCATGAAAATTATGAATATCAATGTGAAATTCATAATTTTATTATCAGAATATGTTTGAGTTCTTATAATATCGTAAGACTCAATGATGATTTATCGAATCAAGTATAAGGCATTATGGTGAAAAGGCAGAATCATGATTTATATTTTTGTTCTGGCCCATGTATGACCAGGATGACTCATGACTTGAATAAGACAATACTACAGTATAATAAGCAGTGTTGAAATTATACTATGACCGATCGTCATTACGAATGCAGAGTTAAGAATAAGGAATGGATCACTCTACAATAAACAGGAATAAAATTTGAAGCAATGAAGACTAAGTAGCTTCTAGTTGTAAAAAAAACCTATACGTGGTCCAGTTAAGCGTAGATGAATTCTGGATTGCAATTCAGTATTATTGTACTATTAATAGTTAAAACAGTATTTATAATATCTGGATTATTAAGAAATTGGACTGCATATTAGGAGCAAGTGCCAAACAGGGTCCTACTTGGAGGACACCTCATCATGGATAAATACATAATTTTGGGGTTTTGTGATATTATGGAAAAGTGGATAATTATGAAAATATTTTTTAGTGGATTAAGCTCCACATGGCCGGCCACCTCATGGGACTAAAGGGCAAATATTTTATTTTTAAGGTCAAATATGCAATTTTAAGAAAAAAATAATTGTTAGAAATTATGGATTTTTCACCTATGAGTAGGTGTTGTGAGGTTGACCTTGAACTATTTAGTTGAACCTTCCAATTTTTAGTTCTCTTCAAACTAAGGAGCAGTATGGACAGTCTTTTTTTTTTTTACAACAGGCTCCAAAGGCTTCAGTTTTTATGAATTCTCAAACCCAGTCACTATGCACAGCCTGGATGTTTCAAAAAGGAAAACGGATTGGTTAAAGGTAGAATTAAGTTTTGAGTTAAGAATAAAAGTTGTAAGATTCATCGAGGTCTACAACTTTCATGAAGAAAACTTTTTCAAATTCCAAATTGATTTAAAGATAAAACTATATTTCTTTCAAAACAGTGCATGGTACAGGAAATTCCTGCACATGCACTGACAACTAAATTTATGGGACTATTTTCAAAAAAAGTAGTTTTAGAATTTTACAACTTTACCATCTTTGTTCAACAGGTACTATGGTTTTACAAAACTGGTTTTAAAAGGGTGAAAATTTACAAATGACTTTCAAAGACAATATCAATTAATAAGTTGTTGTGAGAAAAAGGAAAACATGAATAAAATGGGCCAAGTTATTTGAAAATATGGTAACAATGTTCTGACGGATATTAATCGGATAGGATACCAAAATTATTGTATTGGGCTTTGTGTCCATGGTTACCCATAGGAACCAATTGAGATACTAATTTAATATATTGGGCTTTGTATCTATTGTTACTTATAGTAATCAAATGGGATACCATTTTAACATGTTGGGCTTGTATCTATGGTTACATATAGTTGTTGGATTGGATATCAACATTGTATATTATGGTTTATAGTAAGATAGGATGGTTCTTATTTTATGTCTTATTTAGAACATGAGTGTAACCTATTGTCATGTCTCGTTGGAACGACAAACCAAGAACCTAGGGCAACCTGTAAGTAAAACTCCACCTACAGTATAGACAAAATATTTTATTGTTTTGCATGTTTTTCAAAGCTCATGCATTCATGTATATGATGCATATGATTTATATTTTATTATTGTGACATCATGTAAGCATGCTCACTAATGATAAATCACATGGTAAGAATAAGATCAAGTTTCAAGTAAGAAACTATTTTTAAGAAACTGTTTTCAAGAAAGAAACTGTTTTTAAGTATGATGTTAAGCAAATTTTCTCTTGTCATACCAACCTGCCATGAGGGCGGGATTGGTCCATGGTTTGAGTTGGATTGGACTGGCCACTTACTTCAACCACTCTATCGTGCCGCCACGATACGTACACTTATGTAAAGCAAGGGGCCCACAAATATATATACTAATGAAGAAAGCTCAATAAGGAAGCATAATCAAATCATGCATGTGTTATTGAGATTGTTTTGCGGAATGATGGTTGTACTTGCTGGACGAAAGCTCATAACTTATGTTTATGCTGTAGGTAAGCATCCTATTGGCAATACTTGATACAAGACCATGGGGCATGGCACGGCTAGCTGTGAAACTTAGGGTTGGCTACCGCTACACGTTTTGAAATAAAATGTTTTTATTTGTTACTTAGTACAATCTGCAATGTGTTAAAATAAGTTTGAAACTCCAATATAGAATTGAGTATGTATATATATATATATAAGTACATGATTGAGTTACATTTTAAGTTTAAAAAAAAAATCTATTCAGTATTTCTACAATGTCAAGTAAATTAAGTAATTATGTAAAATAAGTATGGTAACAGCCTACGTAAGGCAGGTCATTACAGAGTTGGTATCAGAGCTGGTTTCCTACCTTCCAGTTTCACAGTTCTCCTACCAGCACCACACTCACAGTTCTCCTACAATGTCAAGTAAATTAAGTAATTATGTAAAATAAGTATGATAACAGCCTACGTAAGGCGGGTCGTTACAGAGTTGGTATCAGAGCGGGTTTCCTACCTTCCGGTTTCACAGTTCTCCTACCAGCACCACACTCATTGTTAGTAAAAAGAAAATTTTTTAAATATATATGCTTACTGTGTGAATATAATATGATAGATTACATGGACCCGAGATGGATAGAAGAGGATCCTGACGCTTGTTTGGTATTTTTCGGAATGGAACCTCGTACCTTCGACGGGACTGGAAAAACAATGACACTAGCAAAATGGCTACACGATATGGAGACATTATTCAGATTATATCATATAGAAACACATCTTCAAGTTATGTTAGCTAGTCGATGTTTGGCTGGAGATGCTCGTCTTTGGTGGTTGACTTTAGGGGACCCGAAGATTCTAGAAGCATCATGGGCAAACTTCTGTGCCCTAATCATTTTGCGTTATGGGTCACTACTAGGAGAAGAAGCTAACATGCCTTACCGCAACTTCGGGATATATAACGACATGTACATGAGGCGATATTCTAGTTATGTGGTAGCTTGGCATGCGTACCCAAACGAGTCAATGGGTTACTATTGCCAAAGGTTTCAAGACACTATGTTGCCCTATATTCCCTGAGATATAGATAAACTGGAGTTGCAAGCATTGCATATTCTCAGGGAAAGGTTACCACCTGAAGTTAGGCAATTTACTCCGCCCCCAATAATTGAGATGACCCTGGACAACATGATAGATGCCATTATGGAAGCCGAGATAAGAGCACATATGCTACAGGTGTGACGCCCCCTTACTACGTAGGGCCGTCACGCCTTACTTACTTACTTACTTACTTGAAAATTAGGGATATATATATATATATTTTTTTTTGAAACATACTTATAAAACATTTGTCTTTAGCAATATAGCATTACTACTTAAGTAAACGTTCACTTAAGGTATTTAGTTCCAAAATACCATGATACATAACTTGTCTTCATCATGTATATACTTATATATACAAAACTTCTTTACTTATCAAAAGATTTGCGGAAACTATGCGTAGTGGTATCCATACCGCCTTCGTCCGCCGCCACACCGCTCCAACAATGCCCAGCATTAAGCTGCAGGTTTCTTACCTACAGTATGAAATATAACTTGATGAGCTTTCGCCCAGTAAGCACAAACATAATCTCACAAAACAATTAAAACATCTTGAAAACATTCATCATCATATGCATATGCGTGAACCATTTATGTTCCATTTATGCATTTCTTTTAACTTACTTATCTTTCTTATGGGTCCCATAGTGTACGTACCATCATTTATTTAGCGCGCCTCCAGGTTACAGATAGGGGTTGCAAGGTTCCTAACTGCTCTGGGAACATTGGGTGATTACACCCTCCCGCATCAATGAGAAGGTGAATCCTTTACTTTAACATGAAAAATCCTCCACCTTGTGGGAGGTCGGTACGACACTTTACTTGTGATTTCTTACCATATTATTTATCCTTAGTGAACATACCTTATGATGTCACTATATGATAACTTACTTTTTATCTCATTAATAACATGGCATGACATTCTTTTCATTCATAGCATTTGCAAATATGACATTTTTATAAACATGACATTTTACAAATATAGCACTTTTATAATCTTTTGCGAAAATAGCATCTTTTCATAAAAATAGCATTTTGCGAAAATAGCACTTTTATAAACATAGCATTTTGCAAAAATAGCACTTTTCATAAAGCATGGTATTTCATAGATATAGCACACAACATATTGCAGCATATTTGAAAACAACATACTTGAACATAATTTATTAGTTTTCATACTGTAGGTGAGGTTTGTACTTACCTCTAGTGCCGTATCCTTAAAACCGCGTTCCTTAAATTGTCGGCAACGGCAATTCACTTTCCTGATATACTAAAAATATAGGATCAGGATCCTTTCGTAAGGTGTTGGTGACCTACCAACACTCACATTTACTTGTGGTTGTATGTCCCCTATCCATGATATCTATCTTGGCCACATTAATCCCCATTCTTTATTGAACTTTGATAAATCCTTGTGAGGTTACATTGGATAGCCTTTTTAGTTAGAGCCTTGTTCTATTATTGGGCTTCGCTCATACATCCTTGTTATTGTGTTATTTCCATTAACCCTTTAAATCTTAGCCCAATTATACATATGGGTATCCCTTAGGGTTATATTGGGTAACCCTTAAGGTTAACCTTAGTTAACCTTGGGTCAACCTTTTGTCAACCCTTGGTTATCTTTGGGTTTGTAACTCGGATATAATATCCGGTTACCGTTCGTAATCGGCTTGCTTACCAATTTTACTTTAAAACTCCTCTTCCTTATTTTTGGAAAATCTTGTGTAATTAACTTCCAAAAATCCTTCATTTTTGCTTGTAAACATTCTAACTCCTTTAATTAGAAAATACCTTGGTTAATTTCCATTATTTTCTTTAACTTGTAAATTCTTGGTTAAAATCCTCTTTTTCTTTACTTTGTGGAAAAATGTGAATTTCAAACCCGAGCCCTTAAAATTCATAGTTTTCGAGATAAACCTTTTATAAAATCATTTGGGGTCAGAAACCGCCTTTGGAATGGTTCCCGAAGCTAAAATAACCATTTAAGAACACTTCACAATTTTTCTAGAAAATATTTTCGTGAAACTCATGTGTAAGATTTCGGGCTCTCTGCGCATCTCCCACAAAACGCGCCTAGTTTAAAAAAATTGGCTTGGAATTTGAAAAACTTGTCTTCATGAAAGTTGTAGCTATCGAAAAATGCTAAAACTTTCGTGTTTTGTACAAAATCCAGTTCGGCCTAGATCAGTACCAGTTTTTATTTGAAAACGGGTTAACTCTGAAAAACTGGGTGGAGAACGTCCCAGGGTTCAGCCACGGGTTTTGGGTAAAACGGAGGCCGTTGGAGCCTTATTTCGAGATTCCGTCCACGCTGTCCTCTAGGAAAAGTTGTTCCGAACAACTTTCATGTTTTGAGTTTTACCTCATTCGGCCTCTAAGAGCCTTGAAATTACCCTTTCCCGAAACTGGCCAGATTCGAATCCGAATTGACAGTTTCGGTTCCTCTCTTCGGTTTACGTCCTATTCGCGGAATCTATCTCGACCGATCACATCGGGAGCTTAGACAACATCAAGCAGTGCTTCTAACGCCCCATTAAAACCCATAAATCCATCTCATTCAACTCATGCAATCCCAAATCCGAAAATTAAAAAGACTAGGGTTACTTGGTTCTAACTCATGCATCATCACATACAAGCATCACAAAATCCATCCCTATTCTAGCATGCTCTCATGACTGCCAAGGGCAGATTTTTGGCCTCATCTTAAGGGACATACAACCTAATTTCTAGCATGAAAAATCCATCATTTTCAAGCACAAATTTTAAAGCAATCAAGCATCAATAATCAGCCAACCAAACCCTAACCTTATCAAGCACACACACCATCAATGAGGGCATAAATTTAAAGTGGACTTATGTCCTTACAAACCACTTGAATCAACATCAAAAATGCTTAAATAAGACTTGATTTCAAGGTGGTTTAAGAGATTTACCTCAAACCCAAGTTAGGGTTTTGAAAATCCCAACTCTCCTTCCTTCCTCTAGCTCACGGCTTCACCACACAAAATGGGGCCCAAAATTTTTTTTTTGTTAGCTCTTTCTTGCTCTAGCAAAAACCGAAAATCACAAGAAAATAACCAAGTTTTTCTTACATTTTCTCCTCCTCCTCTTGCTCGGTTTCCTTCCCAAAACTCACCAAAAATTTTCTCAACTCCTTCCTTGTTGGTGGCTCACGGTCTTGCACAAGAAAATGGAACCCAAAAGAGTTTTGTTAGCTTTTTCTTGCTCTAACAAAACCGAACATCACAAGAAGGAGATCCAAAAATTTTTCAAGAGTTACTCACCTCTTTTTCCTCTTTCTCTCTTGCTCTTGGTCGGCCTCCTCTTGGTAGATTCACCAAAATTTTTCTCAACTCTCTTGTTCACTCTCTTGCTCGGCCACCTTCCCAAAACTCACCAAAATTTTTCAAATTCTCTCTAACTCTCCTCTCTCTCTCTCCCACGGCTTTGTGCTGAAAATTTTCTGAAGATGAGTGTATGAGTTGGCTGCCTTGAGAAGGGAAATGGAAGAGGTTGCTTGCCTCAAAACAAGGCTTTATGTCTTATCTTTCTTGTCCATTGGTGCAACCGGATTCAAGGAAGAGAAAGGGGTGAGATGGATGGCTATTGGCTGGCCATTGGGGTTGCCGAATCCAAGGGAGAGAAAGGGGGATTGAGCTGCTGAAAAAATGGGACCAAAGGAGACAAGTGGCAGCCCATGATTGACTCTAGAAATTTCTAGAAAAATCCCCCCATGTTTGCTCACTTTTTGGTCCTTAAATTATGGCTTTATGCCATACCTTCTTGTCCCCTTTTTGTTGCTACCGAAGTTTGATGGAGAGGGAGGGGAGTGTTGCCGGATTTTGTGGGGAAAAGAGAACCTCTCATAGCTAGCTTTGGCTAGTGAAAAGGTGAGTCATAGGCATGGGTAGGTGTCCTTGGCTTGGTTAGACTTTAGTTGGTCATTTAGTTCCCAAAACTAAGCCAATTTCTTTTCTTTTCCTTCTAGTTGCCGCACATGGGAGTGGGGGATGATGGCTGCCGGCTGTTTATGGGGAATGGGCAAGGGATTTAGTCCATTTTTTTAAATAAAAAGTGACTAAGGATGGGGGATCTTTGATGAACAAAAGTTGGTGCACATTTTCCTTGATTTATGGCTTTCCCATTTTTTTTTCTTTTCCTCTTGTCTCCCATGGATTGGCCGGCCATCATGCATGGAGTTCCACATGATGCAACTTTGAGTTAGTGGAAGGTGATGTCATTGAGGTGAGGTCATCTTCCACTAGCTCTACCAAGGTCTTGTTTGGCCATTTTGTTCTTTCACAGCTCCTTTCGCGCTCTACAGTTATTTCCAATACTGTGATGAGCATTCTTATTTTATATTTTTGTCCAAAAATTATTCCATGTAAATTTGGACCGAAAACTCTCTTTCTCCAATTTTTCGGAGACCTTTTTGCCCTTAATTCTTTTTCGGTGTGCTTGATTTTTCTAGGGTGGATTTATGGCTTATAAAACTTCATTTTCGGAGATTCTTTCCACATTCCTTCATCATACTTGTGAAGTCAACGTTGTGACCCGTCCCGGTCAAACTTTGACTTTTTGGTCAACCCTTTGACTTTTGGTCAACCCTTTGACTTTTTGGTCAAACCTTTGACTTTTTCGGTCAAAGTTGACTTTCGTAAAATTTCATCATTTTTCATTCTTTTTCCTTTAAAAACCTCATTCTTGGCTCGTAAATCATCAATTGAGTCTCATAATCATTAAATGAAGACCCGAACATCGATTAAATAAAATTATGAATTTCTCATTATTATTCATAATTTTTCATATAACACATCATAGATACATAAATTAGACTCTAATTCCTTATGAACAAGGAGATTACAAGTCTTCAAAATTTCGGGTCTTACAACAGGTTGCTGCGCCTGAGGATGATCACCTATTCATGCAAGTTGATGATGCCAACATCAGGGAGCCAATGTTCCAAAGAGGTCCAATTCTGCCAAAGGACCCTATTCCAGCTCTACCAATTCAGGAGATTACTCCATAGGAAGAAGAGGCCAACGCAAATGATATGATAAGATATGAATGAAAGAATGTGTATTAAAAATGTGAGGAATTAGAATTAGAAAATGGTTCGCCGTACTTACGACCGAACCAAATTTTGTAAAAGTCTACCTTAGCAACGGTGGTAACCGATTAGCAACAATAATTGCTGGAGTAGCAACAAGGAATGAATAGACTTCAAGATCAGATAGCTCATTTGAATCAGATGCCTCATGCTAATGAAGTTCCATCTCAGGACAATCTTGTGCCTTCAGAAGTTACTCAAGATGTTCTACGGAATCGGGAAGTTCTACTAGCATTTACACACCAACTGGACCACAAGCAAACCTGCCTATGGTACGGGAAAATTTGTCATATGAGCAATTTAGGAGTACAAAGGTGCCTAAATTTAAGAGTAATATTAGATATGGTAAAATGTTTTGGTAGTGCCTTAATTCGGAGGTAACAACAAGGCAATGCGCGAACATGAGTTGGATGTTGCCAACAATAATTTAGAATACTACGATGATGACTATGAGTTTGACAATGAAATTGATAATATGATCCCTTAATAATAGAAATTATATAATGATGGGAAGTTTTAAATATTCCTAAAAAGGTTATGATTATGCACTCATGCTATAAAGGAAATGTTAGAAGCAATGAGAAAAGCTTTTACTATCTAGCAAGTAGCTAGTTGATATAAAATATACCTTTCACTGCATCACTTGAATAGTATTATGTTTTGAAGACAAAATGTTTTCAATTATACTATTTATTATGGTTTTCCATGATTGACTTTAAAAAGATTCAAAGAAATTATTTTTATGTAAGGTGCTTAAATTTTGATATCAAGCTTATTAGAACCAACTCACGTTATCTAAAGGGCCTAATCCATGAGGAAGAGAATTCCAAGATAGGGACCATTATGAAAAGTAGGACCAAATCCTTGAGGAAGTGAATTCCAAGATAGGGGCCATAGGCCAAATCCTTGAGGAACAGCGTTCCAAGAAAGATGACATAAAGAAAAGTAAAGGGTTCTGATAGCATATGGTAAGAATAAGAACAGGTTTCAAGAAAGAAATTGTTTTCAAGAATGAAACTGTTTTCAAAAAATGGTTTTCAAGAAACTATTTTCAAGAAACTGTTTTCAAGTAAGAAATTGCTTTCAAGTATGACGGCAAATAAGTTGCCTTGGTACTAGTACTAGAGGGTAGATTAGGAATTTTACAAGTGTAATTTCGATCATATAAGGCTAACTTTTCAGATTATGAAACCAAATTTTTGATGTTTATTCATACTATGAGTTTTTCTTCTTGAGTTCTTGAAGAAACTTATCCGAACTTATCAATGATTCCTTATGGCGTTCAAATCTACTTATCAAACGGATTTTTCATAACTGTTTGTGACGTCTTCACCATACTAAGGTTCTTACTTTGTAAAGCAACGGGTCGCGGTTTCCATCAAACTTGAAAGATCTTGGGTTGTCATTTCCAGATTTGGTATCAGGTTTTATCACATTGTTAGGGCTCAAAGGAATTCTCATGAGCCAATTCAAGTTCCAGTTGATCCGGTAACGAGAGCTCGAGCTAAAAGATTGAAAGAAGAGTTAAATAACTTAGTCCGAGGCATTCTAAAATAAGAAGAGAGTGTGTTCACTACTAGTGGTGAATGAAGACTGATTTTACTCATCATTATTGATCCGAAAGAGAGCCAAAGCTGATGTGGACGTTTTTATTTTCCAAGGCTGAAGTGGACATTATTTTCCAACAAAAAATCAAGTCAAGTTTACATTTTCAAATTTTCAAGAAATTCAAAATTCAAAACAAGATCTGATTAAGATTTGATTTCTTTGTAATTTTATTTTAGTTTAAATTTTAAATTTAATTCAAAATTTTAGTGTTTTTTTGGTTGGATAAATCTGATTCCAAGGTTTTTTAGACATGTTTATCCTTAGGGGTATATTAGGAATTTTATAAGTGTAATTTCAGCTATAGAAGGCTAACTTTTCATATTATGATTTCAAGTTCTTGATGTTAAATTTTTTTTTTTTGTTGCACTAAAAATCAAGTTTTTCTCTCCTTAAATTCATGATATTAGTGTTTGACTCAGACTTAAATTACTTGCTTTGAAATTGAGGTCTACAAGGATTTCCAAAAAAAAAAAAAAATCCAACTTAAATTTCTTTTGTGTTTAATCTTGTTTCTTACGTCCTAGACCCCTTTTTGCCATAACCCCACGTTTGGCTGCCCACGGACATCCTATAAAACTCCTCCTCTAAATCGTCCCCTTCAAATTCACCAACTTTGTCAACTTCCCTTTGATGTAACCTATTCCTCCTTGAGGCGTTTGGAGCAAACGGTAGCAGTCGCCATTGTGTTACCTCTTCTACCCTATCCAACCTTTCATGTACATATTCTAACTCCACCCTTATTATCCGTCTCATCTCCCCCATTAATGCTTGCATTTGCAGTTTTGGATCCACGGGTGGAATCTCTTCTTTGTGTTTTTCTCTTGATTTTGCGACATGATTGAAATCTGCAATAAGGTTCGAACAATATGGAAAAACTAAAAGGACCTCACCACACTTCCTCACGTGTTTCACACAAAGAATAATTCTCTCAAATCCACTCGTGTTTCACCCAATCTAATTTGGCTTCTACCCTCTAATAGACTCACACACTGTGCCTTTTTTCACTCATATTCTTTTTTTAGTTTTTTCAAAACTAATCAAACAAGAATAACAAGAATTCAAGCAGCAAATCAAAATGACAAACAAACCAAACGGATCAAATTTGTCATGGCCAGGATAGAGAAGCTAGGAATTGGGTAGATAACAACTTGGTAAATATCAAGATGAAAATCCTTGTTTTGCAAGAAAAAAGTACTCCCGAAGCATACCTCGAGTGGGAAAAGAAGATGGAGTTGGTTTTCGATTGTCACAACTACTCCGAATTAAAGAAGGTAAAACTTGCTGCAATTGAATTTACTGATTATGCCATTATGTGGTGGGACCAGTTGTGCATCAATAGGAGGCAAAATGGAGAACGTCCTATTAAAACTTGGGATAAGATGAAAAAAGTGATGACACGACGATTTGTACAAAGTCACTATTACCGAGATCTATACCTCAAGTTGCAAGGTCTCTATTAAGGCAACTGGATCGTTGATGAGTATTATAAAGAGATGGAGATGGCTATGATTAGAGCCAATGTGGAGGAGGATCGGGGAGGCAACAATGGCTAGATTTTTGAATGGTTTAAATTGAGAGATTGCTAACACAATCAAGATACACCATTATGTAGAATTGGAGGATTTGGTGTATATGGCAATCAAGGTTGAGAGGCAACTCAAAAGGGGTGGTACACGGCCAAGACCATTCCCATAAACTTCGAGCACAGCACCTTCGAGGTCAAACTACCCAAAGAAAGAGGAAAACCCATCCACCTTCAATGCCAAACCCGAACCCAAACCAACCACCACCACCACGGCCTCTCAAGGTAAATCAGCCCCTACTTTGACTCGTTCTAGTGAGATTAAATGTTTCAAATGTAAGGGGAGAGGGCACAGAGCTAGCCAATGTCCAAACAAGCGAGTTATGGTGATCCGAGAAAGTGGTGAAATTGAATCCGAGGACGAAACTGATCTAGATGGCATGCCACCATTAGAGGATGCTCCCATAGGAGATGAGAAGTTCAGGGCAGATCATAGTGAGATGCTTGGACTAGTCGCACGACGAGTCTTAAGCTTGCAAGCTAAAAAAGAGGAAGGAGAATTACAGCGAGAGAATCTTTCACACTCGTTGCCACATGAAAAACAAGGTATGTAGTGTTATCATCAATGGCAATAGTTGCACTAATGTTACTAGTACTTCTATGGTTGAAAAGCTAGGGCTCACAACACTTAAGCACCCTCATCCATACAAGCTGCAATGGTTGAACGATAGTGGTGAAGTGAGGGTTATGAAGCAGGTTGTTGTACCATTTCTCATCAGTAAATATGAGAGTGAGGTATTGTGTGATGTGGTACCAATGCAAGCTAGACATCTTCTCTTAGGAAGACTGTGGCAATTTGACCGACGTGTGCAATATGACGACTTCACGAACAAGTATTCATTCACCTGCAATCAACGAACAATCACTCTAGTTCCGATGACACCAAAACAAATCTATGAGGATCAAATAAGGTTACAAAAATTGAGTGCACAAAAGAAACCAAGAGATCAAAAGAACTTGAGTGAAAAGAGCAGTGAGGACATGCATAATGAGAGTAAGGGAAAAGAGAGATACACGGCCAAAAAGAGAAAAATAAAATAAAATAAAATAAATAAAAGAGAGTAATGTCAAATTGGTGATAAAGAAAAGGAGAGAAGGGTTTGGACAAGTACGTAAAAACTAGGAGAAAACAAAGAAATTTCTTTGCAACAACAAGTGAGGTTAAGCGAGCATTGATTTCAAGACAGCTCAACATATAGAGGAGAACCAAACAATACATCAAGCAAGCTAACAAGGGACGTCACAAGCTGGTTTTTGAACCTGGTGATTAGGTGTGGTTACACATGAGGCAAGAAAGATTTCCGGTACAAAGACATTCTAAGTTGCTATCCAGAGGAGATGGTCATTTTCAAGTGCTAGAACGGATCAATGTCAATGCCTACAAACTTCACTTACTTGGAGAGTACAATGTTCGTGCTACTTTCAATGTTACTGACTTGAGTCCTTTTGATGTAGGTGATGATTTGAGGACAAATCCTTCTCAAGAAGGTGGGAATGATGAGGACATCAAGGCTCAAAGGAATTATCATGAGCCAATTCAAATTCCAATTGGTCTAGTAATGAGAGCTCGAGTTAAAAGATTGAAAGAAGAGTATTTTGATGTTTATTCATATTGTGAGTTATTCTTCTTGAGTTCTTAGAGAAACTTATTTGAACTTATCAAGGATTTCTTGTGGCGTTCAAATTGATTTATCAAACGGACTTCCATAACCATTTGTGGCGTTTTGACCATACCAAGGTTCTTGTTTCGCTAAGCAACAGGTCGCAGTTTCCATCAAACTTGAAAGATCTTGGGCTATTATTTCCAGATTTGGCATCAAATTTCGTCACGTTATTGGTGTGGTTCGTATCAAGTTTTGATGAAAGGAGTTGTTCCATTGGGTGCTTGATCTGTGTGCTTTAAAATTTACAAGTGCCAGTATATGTCAAGCAATTTGCGAACTCACAGATCACCATAAAATGACACCTCCTTTGAGTCTAAAATACAAGACAAAGAATAGGAGGGTTTACTTTACTTTCTTTTAAGTTAGTCATGTCTTAATCTTCTTATGAAAAGATAATTAAGCATCATAGGGTATTAAAGTCAGAGGTAATCCTCATAACTAGATGCTTAAATTTCAAACACTTGGTAATTAGTCCAAGGAATTAGGTCTTCTCTCTGCAAATCACCAGATAAATATTCAACTTTTGTCTTATTGGTTTTTGCTGCTTCATGATTATGTCAAATGGATTTTGCATTTCTTTTTTCTTTTTTTAAGTTTTATACATGGGGTTTTTTTTTTTTTTTTTTTCCTTCAACAAATTAATCATAAAAACTGTAAAGAAGTAATACCTGATATAATGTTCCAGAAAGAATACACAAGCTCAGAAATGTCGTCCTATTTGTCTCTCCGATCAAAGTTTGAATGCTCTTTTTTTTTTTTTAATGTTAAATCTCTAGTTTTCTGGTAGGGTTATGGAAAATAAATAATAAGGGACGGCTAATGAAAAAGCAAAATGAGAACGATTTGAACTCAAAGGAACACACTTATCTTTCGATGCATAAAAATTCTATGTATAGTATAGGTGATTTTTTTTTTTTTTTTCCTTTCAAACTATGTATAAACATATTTACAACGGGGATGTCTCTACAGGAAGTTGTTTTAACCTTAACAGAGAAATATAGGATTTCACTCGTTAATCTTCAGACCATTTGCCAAAGGCCTAAATGCTGCCAATAACACAGCAACTTTGCAAGCGAGAAATCCCATCATACCAGCTATAAGTTCTTTCGGTGTTAACAACATCGGAAGATCTTCCGAGCTATACTTAACCGCAAATAACGCAAAACCAAATGCCAATGCAAGGCTGGATATCGGGACCTTGAAGCCCCCGAATCCGAATGTTTGCTCAGTTCCTCCTGTATTTTCAAAACTCGATTCTGCCGCTGATATTCCATCAACAGACCTCTGCAGTAGAAGCAGATACAAGAAGCCAACAACCCCACCAGTTAAAAAAGCAAGAGCTGCACGTTCTCCAGCTGAGAAAGATGCAGCCAATGTACCAATGCAGATCAAAACGGTGTCGTAAACTAGCAAAGAGAGCTTGAGATCTGCGTATTCCCTCATGCTCTCCTTGTTCGACATGAGTTGATCTGCAAATGAAGTAGGTTCAAGAAGGCATCTAGTAAACAAGGTCGAGGCATCAACTCCTGAAAGTTCAGTGACACGATAAGGTCTGAGTTCCAGCATGGAAACATTAGTTCCCTCCCCAAGCAGGATATCCTCAGCTTCAAATTCGTATCTGAAACCAGTGTATTTAAGTTCATCTCTGTCTTTCTCTTCCAACGACTGTTGACACCCGTGAATGACAGTCAAGCCCACTCTGCCTAACCTCCATTGGCCTGGCCTTCAAAAGATGAAAGAAAATTTTGTTGAAATCCTTTGATCAAACAACACAACAAGTAAAAGATAAATTTCCACAGTGCGAAAGCAATCAAGTTAAAAGGAACATAGGATGCTGGACAAGAATGTAACTTAACTGGAATGAAAAGAAAATACTAAGGAAAAGGGGTCACGGATTTCCTTTCTAGTGTTTATTTGCCTATTAGGAAGTGGAACTGGAAACAATCCAAATTTCTTTCCCGTGTTTACTAACTGTGGGAATAGGAATCCTAATGCTTAATTACTAAAATAATATTCTTGTCATGTAATTATTTGGTGAAAATTTTGATAAGGCGGAAGAGTAAGGTAGTTTTCGTGTTTATTCAGATCGAAACTAAGAAAAAATATAATTGGGCAACGCATCATATGTAAACACTAAAAGATTTAGCGAAGACAAACCCGATTCAACACCGATCCAAAAAGCTTGTACTCTCCCAAGTTTAGGACCCTCAAAAGCGAATTCATCCACAGAGCCTCTTTGAAAACGGAGCAACTCCTCATCCGAATCCGCAGAGTGATGTCCAGCCAAAATGGAAGGTATTCTCTGTAATATGGAATCTCCATTTTCATCTATCAAACACAGTGCTACTCCCGCACTCGAGTCGCTGAGACTGGAGGCGGAGATACTACTAGTACCTAGCACCACCTTATACAAAGACCGGGATTCGCCGTTCCGAAAACATGGGAGAAGCTTTTCTGCAGAGGTATCGGCAGTAATGAGTTTGGGTTCTGCTGGTTGCAAGAGGCGAGCAGGCTTTGCATAGTCCCGAAAATCTGTTTAAAAAAAATAAACAAAATAAATAATAAAAACACCCTTTTCGTTGTTTTTCAATCCTGAAGCTCGGGGAAATAGAAAAAAACTACAGGGAAAAAATATGGTAAACGATAAGGAACTGACCTTGGAAATCAGAATGTTTGAAACGACACCAAGCTTGTGATTGTGATTGTGAATGAAGCCTCTTGAGACGACATAGAGATGGAAGTGGACATGGGAATGTGAGAAAACGTCTTGCAGAGATTGCAACCGACTCCATAGCTCTATCTCTAAGAAGGAAGGTCGGGAAGATATTTCTCCCGGGGGCTTTGCAGATAAGGGATTAAAATGGAAACCTGTTGCAAGACTAACCTCAAGAGAGAAAATATTGCAAGACTAACCTCCTTCGTTAATTAATTTTTTGTTTTCTCCAAAATACCCTTTACAAGTAAAAAAAAAAAAAAAAAAGATATATGAGATAAATTTATCGGATCTGAAGGGCGGGAGTTCATCTTCTGTTAAAAAAAAAAAAAAAAAAAACTGAAGAAACCCATTTTGTTCTCTCATTTCGTTTCACCTCAAAACTACCCTCATTTTTCATCTCCATCATCCCCTCAAAACGGACCAACCTTATATTCCGGTTAACTTCGTCGATTTCCAGCAAGGAAAGGAGAGGAAGTACTGTAAAAATTTTGATAAGTTCATCTCAAACCCTCAAAAATTTTTATTGAAATCGTTTTTAAGGTTATTTAAGGGTTGGGCATTCATGGTTTCGGAGCTTAGTATAGAAAAACAAAATGATTCAACCTATTTTGCAATAATTTTTGGCTTGTAAAATCTGTAAATTCGCAAATCCAGTCCAAAATAAATACAGTGACCTGACCGGCCGGACCTGTCGGACCGGCCTTGGCCGGTCCGGCCGGTCCGGCCGGTCTGGCCGGTCTTGCCGGTCAGGAAAACCAGTAAGCCGGTCATGTCAGTCAGGAAAAAAAAAATTCAAATTTTTCATAAATTTTTTTTTAATTCTTTCATAACAATCTTTATTGTTTTCTTATTTTTATCTTGAAGGAAAATGAGTGAGATTATCATATACTTTCAATATGATGGAGAATGGAAGGAGAAAGATGATGGGTCATATGATATTTGAAAAAAAAAAAAACGCGTAACTTAGGCCTGACCAGTCCCTAATTGGCGTGACCAAGACTGGTTAGGCCTGAGTTTTGCTCAATGTTTTTCTGGACCAGCCTGACCGGGGCCGGTCATGTCGGTCCGGAAAAACAGTTTGTTCGTTGTGCTCTATAATAATTTTAAGTAAAAAAAAAAAAAGAAACTTTGATTTTGCTAAAAAAGTTTTTGGCTCCTAAGTAATATTTTTAATTTATACTACATCATATTAGATAAGCCGTGCTCTAGCTTTTTCGCTCTTTTATATTTTTTTCAAATCTAAAAAAATTTTAGCTTAAAAAAAAACTTTGGTATTGTTAAATAAGAGACGAAATTAATATATATATAAAGCAACGACCATCATAGTATATTTTTAACTATTACAAAAGAATGGATGGTTGTTTGATCATTCACCTATGTGAATATGATAAAGCCCGTAATTTCTTTTCTACTTATTAGATGTAGCGATCGGGAAAAAGAAGGTTTTGTTAAAAAAAAAAAAAAATTTAAAAAGATAACACCAAGGTACGGATAATTTCAATTTCCGGACCGGCATATCCGGTTAAAAAATGAAAACAAGGGAGAACACCCCGGTCCGGAGAATTTCAATTCCGGACCGGCATGTCCGGATGTCCGGTTAAAAAAATAAAACAAATGTAGAACACCCCGGTCCAAAGAATTTCAATTCTGGACCGGCATGTCCGGTTAAAAAAAGAAGACAAGGAAGAACACCCCGGCATGTCCGGCATGTACTGTAAAATTATTTTTCATAATTTTTCTTGTGTTCAATTTGTGTTAAATGTGCATAATTTTTCATAAATAAAAATTTAAGACCATTTAACAAGTTTTTCACAACACCTTCGGGTTCTCCGGACCGCCATGCCGCCCTAACTGGACATGCCGGTCCGGAATTGAAATTCTCCAGATCGGGGCGTTCTCCTTTGTTTCTTTTTTTTTTTTAAACCGGACATGCCGGTCCGGAATTGAAATTCTTCGGACCGGGGCGTTCTCCTTTGTTTCTTTTTTTTTTTTAACCGGACATGCCGGTCCGGAATTGAAATTTTCCGGACCGGGGTGTTCTCCCTTGCTTTCATTTTTTAACCGGACATGCCGGTCCGGAATTGAAATTATCCATACCGTGGTGTTATCTTTTTAAATTTTTTTTTTAACAAAACCTTCTTTTTCCCGATCGCTACATCTAATAAGTAGAAAAGAAATTACGGGCTTTATCATATTCACATAGGTGAATGATCCAACAACCATCCATTCTTTTGTAATAGTTAAAAATATACTATGATGGTCGTTGCTTTACATATATATTAATTTCGTCTCTTATTTAACAATACCAAAGTTTTTTTTTAAGTTAAAATTTTTTTAGATTTGAAAAAAATATAAAAGAGCGAAAAAGCTAGAGCACGGCTTATCTAATATGACGTAGTATAAATTAAAAATATTACTTAGGAGTCAAAAACTTTTTTAACAAAATCAAAGTTTCTTTTTTTTTTTTTACTTAAAATTATTTATATTAAAAAAAATGTAAAAAAACTAAAAACACAGAGCACAACGAACAAACTGTTTTTCCGGACCGGCATGACCGGCCCCGGTCAGGCCGGTCCAGAAAAACATTGAGCAAAACTCAGGCCTGACCAGTCCTGGTCACGCCAAATAGGGACTGGTCAGGCCTAAGTTACGCGTTTTTTTTTTTTTTTTCAAATATCATAAAATTTAAGTTAAAAAAAAATTTAACAAATATTGGTTCCGCCGTTAAATGTACAGTTCTGCCGGAAGAGTACAAATTTCCGGTCGGACCGGTACATATTACGGCAAGACTGGCCCCGGTCCGGCCTGGCCTTGCCGGAAATTTTAAAATCCGGCAAGACCAGGGCCTAGTCTGGCCGGAAAATGTACAATTCTGCCGGAAGAGTACAAATTTCGAGCAGGACCGGTACATTTCCGGCAAGACAGGCCCCGGTCCGGCATGGTCCGGCCGGAAAATGTATAAAATATATATTTTTTCAAAAATCAAAAAAAAAAAAATCACTAAGGTGAGTCATAAAATTAGAAAAAAAAAAAACTACGGGTTGACATGACCAGGCCGGACCGGGGCCGGTCCTGCCGGGTCTTGAAAACCCGTAGGTGACTTATAAAAAAAAAAAAAAAAAGAAGAAGATCACCAACGGAAAATTTTAAAATCCTGCCGGAAAATGTACAGTTTGCCGGAAGAGTACAAATTTCCGGCCGGACCGGTACATTTTCCGGCAAGACTGGCCCCGGTCCGGCCTGGTCTTGTCGGAAAATTTAAAGGCCGGAAAATGTACAGTTCTGCCGGAAGAGTACAAATTTCCAGCAGGACCGGTACATTTTCTGCCAAGACTGGCCCTGGTCCGGCATGACCTGCCGGAAAATTTTAAAATCCACCGGAAAATGTACAGTTCTACCGGAAGAGTACAAATTTCCGGCCGGACTGTACATTTTCCGGCAAGACTGGTCCCGGTCTGTCCTGGTCATGCCGGAAAATGTATAAAATATATATTTTTTCAAAAATCAAAAAAAAAAAAATCACTAAAGTGAGTCATAAAAAAAAAAAACTACGGGTTGGCAAGACCAGGCCGGCCGGGTCTCGAAAACCCGTAGGTGACTTATAAAAAAAAAAAAAAAGAAGAAGATCACCAACGGAAAATTTTAAAAACCTGCCGGAAAATGTACAGTTTGCCGGAAAAGTACAAATTTCCGGCCGGACCGGTACATTTTCCGGCAAGACTGGCCCCGGTCCGGCCTGGTCTTGCCGGAAAATTTTAAAATCCGGCAGGTCCGGTCCGAAAACCTGAAAGTTTAGAACTTGGAGATCTAGGTTTTTTTTTTTTAATTATAGCTCTCGGGTTTTCCGGACCGACCGGACCGGGGTGTCCGGTCCGACCGGTCCGGAAAACCCTGTTTTAGAATTTGGAGAGTTTTTTTATTTTTATTTTTTTTTTTAAGAATTGATTTAGTGAAAGAATTGATTTAGTGGACCGGGATCGGTCCGAAAAACCCAAGAGTTTAGAACTTGGAGATATAATTTTCTTCAAATTTTTTTTTTGTTTTATACGGACCGGCCGGACCGGGCCCTGGTCCTGCCGGTCTGGAAAACCTGAAAGTTTAGAACTTTGAGATCTAGGTTTTTTTTTTAATTATAGCTCTCGGGTTTTCCGGACCGGCCGGACCGGGGGGTCCGGTCCGGCCGGTCCGGAAAACCTTATTTTAGAATTTTGATTTTTTTTTTTTTTTTTAGAATTGATTTAGTGAAAAAATTGATTTAGTGAAAGGATAAATCAAAACCCGGTTTTTAGTTTTTAGTTTTTAGTTTTTTTTTTTTTTTCTGAAAATAACTTAGGGGGCATTTGGTCTTTTGAACGAGAATTGATTTAAAAAAAATTCAAAATAAAAATCAGTTAGACTGGAGGTTATATTTGCATGGGGGGTTGATTTGTGGCTTATATATGCAAATGATCCCTCCCGCTTACAAAAGTTACAACTGAGAATGATTTTGGCTTCTAATAGGAAATATTCTTTTTAGCGCTCCAAAAGCAAAGCCTTTGTAGTCCAAGGGTTAGGACAAATACCTTCCAACCAATAGACCCGGGTTCGACTCCCCGCAAGTGCATATATAAATATATTTTTTAGACGTTTAATTTAGTGTATAGGTAACAAACTTTGGCTGGTTTTGCTATATACAAAGTAAAAATATCTACTATCCTTATTTATATCCATAGCTTAGCCCTTACATATATATATATATATATAGAATATATATATATAGAAGTTTTATTGAGTTTTGCACTTCAAGTTCAACCTAATCAAAATGTGAGTTAAGAGCTACTTCTCTCTACATTTGGAGTCCAACTTACACCTATAGCCATGTCTTCTTCTTTTTGTTTCTCATTTAACTTTTCTATACACTTGGGCTTACAGAGCAAAAATCTCTTTTTTCTCTAATTAATCTCTTTGGTAGGCATACCTTCGTTTTGGTTTCTAATTTTGTTCTCTCTCTCCTCAGCTGGTAATCAAAGACCACAAGTTTATTCCCTCTCAGAGGATCGCAAGGAGGTTCGTCTCTCTTTCTCCCTAGTATTTTGGATCTATTCATTTACCATAATATTGAATAATTGCTACGTAGGTTAGATTTATCTTTTTTTTTTTTTTTTAAATTTCATTTTTAATTACGCCTTTTTGTGGAGAAAGTGATTGCAGTTGTTTTGGGTTTGTTTGTTTTGGTTGATTTTTGGTGGATTCTTGAGTTTCAACCGAGTGCTTTCTTCGAATAATTCTCTTTCATTTTTTTTGTTCTTTTTTCTTTGTGAGATTTTTAGATTCATTTATGGTTGTTGGACATGCATGTCCACTTGAACTGTCAAAACAAGGTTTTTGTCTTAAATAGGAGAAGGAAAGACAACCAGGACAGACGATAGCCCTGCCTTTTTTTTTTTTTTTTTTAATTATAATTTACATTTGAAAATTTTTTTTTCTTTATCTGTTAGTGACATGATGACCCCCCTTTTTACATTCTAACTTGTTATTTGGATTTGATATCTTTGCATAATTAGACTGAAACTGCTTTGCAATATTACAATTAAGATATTATCATTAAGTTAAAGTTCACATTTTTAACCTCTAATTTCACAAGGCAACAAATAACAAAGTAACACTTGATCAAATCGTCATACAAAAATCATATTTAATTTGTTTATATATATATATATATATAATGGACATAATGGACATAATGGACTTGTGGATGGAGAGGCATGTGGGCCCAGATGAGTGATGCTTCCATTGTCCAGGCGGGTAGGGCATAAACAAGAACAAGGGAAAGTACATCAGATGGAGACACAAGGACTGAAGGCAAAATAATATTTATCCATGAACAGAATGTTACGTTCACGGGCGAATCGAGTGGGACATCGATAACAAAATGACAACCAAATAACGTGAAAGCAACCTGGGATGGAGTTCGGATTTATTTATAATTGGGTGGTGCGAAATAAACTCATATTGTGTAAATGCACTAGACCTAAAAATATTTAATCAGCTAATAGAAGGGGATTCGGTTAAATAACTGACAAAGTTGTTAATACCTTAAGATGTCATGATTAACTCTTCACACCCTGCGAGAAAAGAAAAAATAAAGTTTTTACTGAGTTAGTAATGCTAAAACGGTGTTAAAAAATCGTCTACAGATTTAGGTAACGTTATATATAAACTATAAACCATTCAAAGATGTGACTTTTTTTAATTTTGTTAGAAGTATTTAAAACAACATGAGATCCTTGAATATAGGATTGTAGCGGAAAAAAATATGGATGAACGCATGTATCAAGAAGACACAAAAAGTAGTGAAGCAATTTAAGTTAATTTTTAAGTCGTTAGAAAGTATGTTGAGTTTGAAAAAATTATGTTTTGTTTTCTTTACATGATGTTTCCTTTTTTAGATCTAAAATATTTTCCATTATTTGTGTTTGGTGATTTATTACTTATGGAAATAAAGATGTAGACAACCAATGGTTTTAGAGGGGACAATGCTACTTTATTGAAAGAACGTGTCATGTGAAAGAAATTTTGACCAAAAAAGAAGAAGATGAAAACCAAAATGTAAAGAAAAAAATAAATATAGTGAAGCAGATGTTAGTAACATGACAAAACAAGTTTACACGACAATTAAATAATCAGGATCAGGTTTCACACAAAAATGACGTGTACATGGGCCGATGAAATGATAAATGTTGATCCAAAAAATGTTTGACATATGGTCAAGGAGCAAAATTTGCTGAGGTTTAAATCTTCATAATAGTTACTTGACACGTAAGCAAAAAATAACGTCTATTAAATGTGGGCCAATTTTGCCTTTAAAATTTACAACTTTATTATACACCGGCTATCAAATGCCAGTGTTTGGGTGGGACGATTACAACATCTACATTAAAACTATGCTAAGAGAACTACCAGCGTCTGTGGCCGTTTAATTTTGAAAAGACATGTCAAACTCAATTATGATCCAAGCAATAAATGTGCAGTTGGAATCCACTTAGTTCGTATAATTTTGAAGTCGTGTTACTGTGTTGTGATCGAAATTGTCAGTAATAAGAAGAGGCAATGATATGGACAAGTGGGAGATTAGCAAAACAAATAATGCCACAAGCGGGATAATTAATCTCCGCGGCAAGGAAGTCGAGGAAACAAACACCACGTGCGAGGTCGTAAAGTAGAAGGAGAAGACTGCCACGTGTGCTGAACCTCTGCGGTGGAGCAGGTGTCGTAGCTGACGGCGTGCAGAAAGCCGGATACGTGGCGTCAATTTAGTAGGACGGATAGATTGATTGTGGACGAAGGTAACCAATGGTGGGGTCCACAACATTTGTACCAATACGGGCTCGTGCTGATAAATTAGTGAAGTGATCGACGGACTGTCGATGATGCTTGAGGAAGACGAAAATGTGAGTGCATCAGTTGGCTCGAGTTGAAGCCGGCTCCCACCGGATGACGGCTTTAAAATGCATCCAGGACCGGGATAACGCATGGACATATGTACGAGGGTCTAATATCTTCGGTGGCTAGGCTGGCTTGCATTGAATAGCTGCCTCGGATGATATGAATTATTGTACGAATGCTTTCATAGGTGACAAGTCAGATGAATGTCCCGTCCGATGATTTACTACAAAAGGAAGGTCAAGGAACAATAGTAGGGAATATTATCGATCTTTAACGTCATTAACTAATAGACAGCAGCTTCAACAAATTAAGCTCATTAGTAGGGGCCCACAACAAGGGGAATTTCAGTTGGTCCCTTCTTTTAAATTTTAAGAAAGAAGAACGAAATAACATTTTTTAAAAAAAGTAATAAAAAAATTTTAATATAAAATTTTAAAAAATAACATAATCAATTTTATAAAATATTAATGAGTTTTAGGGATATAGGTTGGAAAGCACATATAATCCCGAGGAGGAAGATCCCCTGTATGATATCCTGATCAAATCGGTAATGACGATTTGAACCCATACATTTAGTAAGGAATACGAACATCCTACCAACTCACGTAACTTACTTTGGCGGCCCAATTATCTATTAGTGTGATTCAAAGTAAAATTGTGATATTTTAAAAAGTTTGTTGTGTTTACAATGAGTTATGATGTGTTTACTATGCGTAATCAAAATGAGTATGAATCGGAGTGAATAAGATTTCGAGTAGACATAGTTAAGAGTTACTTTGCTTTACTATTTGAAGTTGAAGTTACAACAAAGCCCATTCAAGCGTTAACTCACATAGAGAATCAGAATGAAATGATATAAGTTACAAGTATACCAGCTTACGTATTTTGTTATGAAAAATTAAGAAAATGATTATTACTGTTATTTTTTATTATTGAATTAGTAATGAAAACTAATTTAGTCATTGCGATATTGAGGCAGTAAAAGTAAATTGCGTATGTTTCGTTCAAAAAGATCCATCAAAGTGAAAATATGAATTATAACAAATAAAGTTATGAAAGTATGAATATAGAAACATGATTGTATAGCCCTATTATGATAGAAAAAAAAGTTATTTATTTACTGTAGTAAAGTTAATATTAATTAAGATAGGTCTATAATATTACGTTAATAAAACTGTATTATATTTAGTTTGTTAAATTGATTAATATAGGTTTTTAGTATGTTTTAAGGGGCATATTATAATTTGGAGGCAAACTAAGGATAAAATGGGAATATAAAGTTAATAGTGTCCAATTTGGCTGCAGTAATGGAAAAAAATGTCATTAATTCACATTTAAATTAATTCCTGATTTGGATCCAATGTAATTAAAAAAAAAAACTCACAACCACTCCATTAGTAATAACGAGTCTAATACCTGTGCGTTGCACGGTAATGGGAGAAAAACGTTAAAAACAAAATATGAAAATAAATAATATACATTAAATACAGTTAAGTAAGGAACGTAATATATTTACAATAACTTCTAATAAAAACATCTAAAACTACAAATCCTAAATATAATAGAAAATCATCAACATTCAAAATGCAAAGATCAAAATTGGAAAAAAAATGAAGAAAATATTACTCGGGAACAAAAAATACTAGAAATTACAAACATACAAACTAACAGTTAAAAAATCTTCAATGTTCCACATGATAGTTTCATCAGCTCATCTTGCCACAATTGTCATCCCAATCTACAAAAAATAATTAGCAACAATCATATATCCAAAAAAAAAAAAAAAAAAAAAAAAACCAGCAGCACAAATAGAGTAGAAATAAAAAAAGAAGAAAAAAATGCAACATACCATAATTTTTGTTCACATTTTTTAGTACTCTGCATTTGTTTTCAAAAACTTAGAAAACAAATTAAAAAAAATACTCATAACAAAAAAAAAAAAAAAAAAAAAAAAAAAAAGAAGAAGAAGAACATGAACAGTAGACAAAAATAGAAAGCAAAATCCGAGAGGTCGAAAAAGGGAAAAACAAATACAACAATGAAAAAAAGTTACATACTAAATATTAAAATGTAAATTTCCAACTCAAAAGACATACTGAGAAAAGGGAAAAAAACTTGTCAACAAAAAAAAAAATCTGGGTTTAGAAGCAAGACATTAAAAAAAAAAAAAAAAAACCAAAATCAAAACTCACCATTCACAAAAAATAAATAGGAGAAAATGCAGTAAACAAACACAGTAATAACTTAAAAGATAACAAATGATAGGAGGGGAAAAAATGGAACCCAAAAAATATAGCAAAAAAATACTAAAAATCAAAATTCAAACTTTTAACAGAAAAACACATGTAAAGCTTGAACAAAAAACCATCACAGCATTTAAAAAAAAAAAAAACCCAGATTTAAACATTCGGAAAAAACAAACATACAATAAGGAAAAAGCTCAACATTATAAATCAAAAAAAAAAATTGAATGAATGATTGAGAGTATAAAATATACAAATATCTAGGGTTTGAAGTCCGAATGTATCTCACTAAACAGTAATTAAAAAATTCCACAAAAAGGCCCAAAAAAAAAAAAAAAACAAACGGAAACAACAATGAAAAAAGAAGAAAAAAACCACAAAAAAAAAAAAAAAAACAAACAAATTATAGCATTTGAAAACAACCAAAAAATAAAAAATAAAAATTTTTACAAAAAAATTCTAAATATCAGAACTCAACATTGGGGGGGCGGGGGAGGGAGGGAAGACCCATTACACAAATACACATAAATGAATTAAAAAATAACAAAACAACCGGAGTCAGAGAGAGGGAGGGGAGGAAAAAAAAAAGAGGGAAAAAAAAACCCCAAAAATGATAACAAAGAACAAAACAACAACACAAAAATCAAAACCGTCTCCAAGACAAAAACATATCTAAATCTTGAACACAATAACCCAACATCAAAAAGGGCAAAAAAAATTTCTGAAAATGAAGAACAAAACCCAAGCTTCTACAACCGGAGAAAACAACCACAGCAGCAAAGAAATCATCACCAATAAAAACCGAAACCATAAAAAAAAAAAAAAAAAAAAAAGAATGAGTACGCAAATGAACAAAAAAAACCCAAAAATCTAACATTTAGAACCCAAAAATCCGATGAAGAGGAAGAGAGAGGGAGGCAGAGCTGTAGAGAGAAAGAGAGTCAAAAGGGCAAAATAAGAAAGAGAAAATTAATTGGGAAAGGGGGCGGTGAAGAAAGAAGCAGAAGAGAGAATTAGGCATGTGGAGGCTAAAATTGTCCATATACTGTGGAGTAGGAACAGTGAAGGGAAGGAAAGGAGGCAAAAAGGTCATTTCACACAAAAAATACTGTGCATTACTGCACTAAACTGTAGCATCAGAAATGGAAGAGTGAAGGGAAAAAAAAAAATCACTGTGCAAACACTGTAGAAAGAACAGTGAAAAGGGGCTTTGCTTTAGTATTATAGTATAATTCGCACAGAGGCCACACTAATGAATTTTTATACAATGATTCAGAGCATCATGGTCTACGGGTCCAATGTAATATAAGCATGCGTATCACGGACTATATTACTCCCATTCATACTATTAAAGTCAGTCATACTATTAAAGTTAACAGACCTGGTTACCGTTACTTTAAATGCAAAATTTTTGTGTACATGTTTGTGTTACGTTTATTTAAGTTTAATTTTCATATCGAGATTATTGATTTGTAAACGGAAATGAGATAGATTTATCAAAAAAAATTTATCATCGAACAAA
This sequence comes from Ficus microcarpa, assembly GCA_025413485.1. Taxonomy (NCBI): domain Eukaryota; kingdom Viridiplantae; phylum Streptophyta; class Magnoliopsida; order Rosales; family Moraceae; genus Ficus; species Ficus microcarpa. The sequence goes on from CM046384.1 coordinate 27,731,011, forward strand.
ATTATTATTTTAGAAAAATTTGGATACCCTTGTAATAAAATTAAAGTGAATTTGGGTGTTACGAACAATACTGTGAGGAGAAAATAAATAGTTATGTACTTATCCAGAAGGACTCAATTGATAAACGACACCTGTCGTTTAAGTAGGACGCAACAATAGATGACGTAAATCAGCATGAAAACAACTTGGAAAATGGGTTAACATAATTTACATTCCAGTTGTGGGACCCACATCGAGCCACGCAAAACAAAACACAAACTGATGTGGAATGGGGCCCCCTCGTCAAGGACTAATCCCAATTCGCCAACTCAACATGTAAGGCCACGCAATGGATCTAAGGTGTACAGTGTGGGTGTATACGTCTAGAAGGCGCGCGGCTTAAACCTGGGGACGAGTGAGAGATTAAATGGGCGTGAATGATTAAGGGGGTTCAGAACTTTGAAAGACACGAAGAAGGCAGCGCAAAGAGCATCGATTGTGAGGCAACCCTTAATTACCAGAAATTGGGAATAAGAAACCCCCCCACACATGTCCAATCCCCCTTCCCCCAAGCAGATGATTTTGTCGCCGATGCACAGCGACGAAAGTTCTGACTGCAGAGTACCAGGAATATCTCGACACACTCCATCAGTTGCGCCGGCCGGTCGAGAGAGTTATAAGGAGGCTGGAGAAGGAACGCGACTCTTGACTCCCGGAGAAGCCGTTCATGGTTCACGTCCAGGTTCAAGGAGGAGCATCAGTTCAGATTCAATGCCAGGCAAAAGATCAGAGAGTTGTACGTGGCTTACTGCAGTTGAATTAGACAGGCTGTCAATAGGAGCATTAAATATTCAACAGTTGAATCATAATAATACTTGACATGTTTTCAATACGAGCGCCATTAAATATGAAACTTAAATGGGACCTCAAACGCCAGCAGCTGTACATTTGGGGGCCCAAACACCGAGTCACCCTACGGCTCATCAGAGTCTGAATCCGATTGAGACGCTAGAGTCACTAGTAAAAATTATGAATTTGATGACGATTATTAATCATCGTGTAAAATTTACATGACAGTTAGACAATCACCGTGTAATCCACTATCATGGAATGTTTTGAGATATCACGATGATTAGTAAACCGTCGTGGTATCTTAATATTCCACAATGATTCACACTGTCGTCGAATAGAGAAAAAAATAAAACAAATTTCGTTAAAATGAGAATTTTACATGACGGTTTTTATTCAAACGATTTTTAACAAAAACCGTCATGTAAAGTTCATTTTATACGACGGTTTTTGTTCAAAACCGTTGTGTAAAGTCCAACATAAATTAAAAAATACTTTGATATTTTTTTGGTGATTTTCCATGGGTGACCTAATCCATGTGTTATCCAATACACGTCCTAGGATATAATTAACAAAATATTAACTACATTGTATCAACGTAAAAAAACCATCCATTATATTACCAGTTTACATATCATAATTAATGAATTGCAATACAAATTTAGTCCATTTTCCCCTGATTAAAGACGCTTCGAGATTTTTGTTTTATAATCTCATCGCCTTTTAAGCCTTTCTCCGGCTATAAGCGTCCAATCTATTAGGGCCCTAGCAAGTTTGTAAAATTCAAATTAATTAAGATGCATACTATTAAGATTAAATTAAACAAAATTCCATTTTGACATTTGATCGAGTATGTGGTGGGCGGAAAAAAATACATAGAATATTGTGTGTTCGTAGATCTTAAAATACTAAAAAAATCACACAAAAGATTCGTCTACAAAGAGCAATAATGAAAAAAAATTAAACAACAATAAATACACAAATTACACTCCAAGCAAGTTATAAAAGAATTATGTGCTCGTATTTTTGTTGGAAAATAAGAAATTGAGCAATATGAAAGTCACCTTGCCCTTCTTTGATATAAAATAATTCACGGCTTTAATGGGAAGACAGGGTGGCAGTGGAGGGGGCGACGGCGATGGCGAAAGAAAGAGAGAAAGGGGAGGGCGATGTTGAGGGTGACAGGAGAATGAGTGGAATGGGATGGTGGCGTTGTAGGCAACGGTCAAATGAGGAAGAAAGGAGGGCGGCGGCGGCATCACTGGAAGGCAGCGGCATTGTCGGTGGGTGGGCAACGGAAATAATGAGTAGAAGAAATCTTTGAGTGATCAAGAGGGAGAACGATGAAAATGATAAGAAAGGATGAGAAAAGTATATTTAAGTTAAGGGTTTACGCGCAAATTTCAAAGCACAAAATTTCAAACTTTTAAATGAAATTTCGGAAGATTACACGACAGTTTTCCTAAACCGTCGTATAATCTCAGAGATTATATGACGGTTTCTATAAACTATCCTGTAATCTTCTGAAAATCAGTCTAAAAATTTGAAATTTTGTTAAGGGTTTCTGCACAAATTTCAAAGCATAAATTTTGAAATTTTTAGAGTGATTTTTGGAAGATTACACAACTTACACGACAGTTTATGAAAACCGTCGTGTAATCTTCTGAAAATCACTTTAAAATTTAAATTTTTAGAGTGATTTCAAATTTTTTCGGAAGATTACACGATAAACCGTCGTGTAATCTTCCGAAAATTACTCTAAATTTTTAATTTTTAGAGTGATTTCAAATTTTCTCGGAGATTACACGACGTTTTTTAAATTGTCTTGTAATCTTCCGAAAATTGCTCTAAATTTCAAATTTTTATAGTGGTTTCAAATTTTTTTAGAAGATTACATGACGATTATAGTAGTGAGTTTCAGATGTTTGGCCTGGGAGAATTGGGATTTCAATGACAGTCATGGATCGACGTGATGAACTCGATCAGGTCCATATATCCCCCAAAGAATCAAGGCGATTGCCCTCGACTGGTGCGAAATTATCTGGGCAATCTGCATCCTAATCAATGTCTCGGACAACAGCTTCCAGTTCGTCATTCCTGGACGACAGCACCGAAGTTTCCTCCTTCAGCCTCTCTCTTTCCATTCACGATTATGATTAATCCCAAGAATTTCCACTGACTAAGCTATGCATTTCCGTCATTCACACCGACCAGATTATTGAAGAACCTACCATTTAATGACCAATCTTGCAGCTTATTTCTCGACTACTTCTCCCCTATTTTTCTTTTCCTTTTTTTTTTTTCATTCGTAATTTTATTTTTTGGGATTAGAAAATCTTAATTGTTTTCATCAGAAAGTTAAGTTATATAGTGCATAGTATTTTACTAGTATATTCGTTTATGTTGCATTGTTTTTTTTTTATTTTTTTTTATTTTTAAATTAAACTCAGAATCTTGAACTCGTGTACTAATGACGTAGAACAATGTATTGATTTGTTTGTAGAAAATATGGTCGAATGGCCGTAATTTGTCATATAATTACTAACTTGGCGCATGGTGGTTTAATTAATTTCACACTCCATAAACGCGTGTGCATGTTTACAAAATCGCCTACAAGTAGCTTCCCAAATACGGAATCCGATCCATATTTGGTGTGTACATATTATCTATATTTAAAGATAATAATGTCCGTTAAGACTAGTTGTCTTTTTCTTCCCATTTGGCACTATGATGTCCAAATATGGGAATTGTTGTTCTTTCTCAAATTACCCAATATGGGTATTATTTGTTACTTAAATAAATACCATTTTTAACCAAAACTAAGCAAAAGTTTCCCTGCTTAAAATATCCGTGACTCACAGTGCAGATAGATTGCACCAATACACAAACTTAAAGGGAAGCCAAAACAACGGTTGTTTAGGCACTGTAACTAATAAATACGCAGACAAGCTGCTTAGTCATTAACCAATCGACGTCGTACAAAATAATTTGGAGTCGCGCAGTAACCTACATAAAATTATGTCTTCGTAGAAAGATAAGCGCTAATCCATATAAATATCTGAATAGAAAACACGTGCCATCTGGTCTACGACGACTGAGGCACCACATACAGCGTCGTAAAGTATGTTAGCATCGACAGTCTTCAGGTTGAGTCTTCATACTGTTCTGAATTACAGACTGTTGAATCAGAATATGTGGTGGAAAACTGTTTGGGTGTAAATAAACGGAATCAAAAGGGTTTGAGGCGTAGGAATTACTTTCCTTAAGGTTTTATTTGCCCCCACTATGAAAGTTTGCTATCGGGTATTTTGGCAAATTACCTCCAAGATACAACAAACCCACGAATTCAATAAGTAGCAATCTTATTAAATTCCAGAACAACATATGAAACTAATATCAGAAACTGGAGTTTTATAGCCTTTGATATGCCTATTCATGAAGCGTTGCAAGCCTTTGACATGCCTGTTCATGAAGCATTGCAACAGATACAACAATCGCACCTTTTAATTTAAAAGGTGTCTTTTCACTAAAAAATAAAACGTATCTGTTTGAACAGACATACCTGTTGGTAATCAGAATTAATTATGACCGTTAGATTGAAACGATTCAAAAAATTAAATCTGAATTCATTCAAATCCGACCGTTAGATCGTGTCCGATCAAAACAACGGTCCAGATTTAATTTGGAAAAACGCTACATCGAAAAAGAGAGTGCTCCTTGACTCCTTGCGACGATGCGTACGTGCGAAGTGCAAAGTGCGCCCTAATAAGCGCCCAAAAGCGCCCTAAACGCCCAATCGCCCTCGCCCTCGCGCGCGCGCGCGCGTTTGGTGGTGCATAGTGGTAGCATAGTACCCCCTATACACTAGTAATCCTTACACTTCATTTGTTTCATTTTATACCATTATGCTTGTTTGTGCTTTTCCAATGTGGGACTTTTGTTTCAACTACCCAAAGGTAATATGAGAGATATTACAATCTCTCTAACAATCCCCCACTAGATTGTAATATTTCTCCAATTTCTTATTGATATACTCATACTTACAAAAGGTATCTTTCGATTTAAACCTTCAATTAGTGACTGTACTTCAAAATACTCACAAGACAAAGGTGTGCAAAGCATTAAACCTCATCTTTTATGTCAGTACCGGAAATACATCACATATGAGCTATCTCAGTTTCAAAATTATGTTCCATTATAATAGCACTATTACGGCCATGTGCTCTATCTTGGTTTCATGAGCATTTACAAGAGTAAACCAAACTCTTGTTAGAAACGGCACCATTTCTTATGCTCACTTAGATGAAGTTCATTGCATGTCTTAGCTACTCAAGATTTGAACTTCATTAAGAGTTTATACTCATCCTTCACACGTAGCTTTTTGCACCGAACATCCTAGAAGGGACACAAAATTAAATTTCAGTGCTCGATCGATCACTTAACAGTAACTTGTTTTTACCCATTAAACTTTGGAATAGTGGTAATATTACTACAAAGTTGGGTTACCATCACTGGTGATTCTTTCTAAGATAGGTTTCAGTCCCATTCCACTAGATGTATCCTTGACTAGGTCCCTTGCTAGGCCTTTTGTCAAAGGATCTGCTAGGTTCTTGTTTGTCCTAACATATACAACATTAATAACACCATCTGTTATTAATTGTCTCACATATTCGTGTCTCAAGCTAATATGTCTAGACTTTCCATTATACACCTTATTATAAGCTCTAGACAAAGTAGCTTCACTATCGCAGTACAAAGAAATTGATGGCATCGATTGTGGCCACAATTGTATATCAAACAATAAGTTTCTCAGCCATTCTGCTTCCTTGCCCGCAGCTGCTAGTGCTATAAACTCAGACTCCATTGTTGAATGAGTTATGCAAGTCTGTTTCTTGGATGCCCAAGATACAGCCCCTCCACCAATAGTGAATATCCATCCCGAAGTGGATTTGTTATCACTTGCACTAGTTATCCAACTTGCATCAGAGTACCCTTCAAGTACTGCTGGATAGTCATTATAAAACAAACCCAAATTAATGGTTCTTTTGAGGTAACCAAGTATCCTCCCAATTGCTTTCCAATGCTCAATGCTAGGGTTACTCGTGTACCTAGACATTTTGCACACAGCAAATGCTATATCTGGTCTTGTGCAATGCATAGCATACATCAAACTTCCAATTACACTTGCATATTCAAGTTGAGCAACTGCTCTACCAGAATTTTCTAGTAATTTAATACTAGAATCAAATGGGGTATTCGCCTCTTTAAATTTCAAATGTTTGAATTTAAGAAGCACTTTCTCAATGTAATGAGATTGGCATAACGAGTAACCCCCACTATTTTTCTTAACTTTGATACCCAAGATAGTATCTACTTCACCAAGATCTTTCATCTTAAATTGTGAAGTTAAATACTTCTTAGTATCATTTACTCCATGCATGTTTGTTCCAAAAATAAGTAAGTCATCAACATATAAACAAATGATCACACCAAAATCATCTACAAACTTAGAATAAATACATTTATCGGCATTATTGTGTTTGAAACCATGTGATAATATAACCGAATCAAATTTTTCATGCCATTGCTTTGGTGCTTGTTTTAATCCATAAAGTGATTTGATTAACTTACAAACTTTCTTCTCATTTCCAGGCAAAACAAAACCCTCAGGTTGTTCCATGTAAATTTCTTCATCTAGATTACCATTAAGGAAAGCCGTTTTTACATCCATTTGATGCACATACAAATGATGTATTGATGCAATAGCCATTAGCACTCTTATGGATGTTAATCTAGCCACAGGAGCATATGTATCAAAGTAGTCTATACCCCGTTTCTGTTTGAAACCTTTAGCTACCAATCTAGCTTTAAAAGTTTGTATAGACCCATCCGTATTGTACTTTCTTTTAAATACCCACTTATTACTTATCGGTTTTGATCCTGCAGGCAGATCAACCAAGATCCATGTATTATTTGACATAATTGAGTCCATTTCATCATTTATAGCCTCTCTCCAAAAGGAAGCATCTCTAGATGACATAGCCTCACCATATGTTTTTGGATCTTCTTCTATATTAAGTAATAAGGGTATTTTATTAAGTACATTATTTCTATCTCCTTCAACCAAAAAGGATAAGGCTTGAGATGAAATAAAATCAGGGGCTAATAGCTTTTCTTTCCTTTCTCGTTGACTTCTCCTTGGTTCAGTTTGTATTTCGGGTTCTTTTCTTTTGTTATTAGTGAGGGAACCAGGAGTTAAGTCACATGGTGAATTAGAATCATATTTAAATTCACATGTAGAATCATTACTAAATTTATTTTCAATAAACTCAACATCTCGTGATTCTACAATTACATTAGAATCTAGATTCAACAACCTGTATGCCTTGGAATTTTCTGCGTATCCCACAAAAACACTTTTAATCCCTCTAGGTCCTAATTTTGAAGATTTAGGGTCATGCAATCTATAGAACGCTAAACAACCCCAGACCCTTAAATACATCAAATTAGGCTTTCTACCTTTCCATACTTCATATGGAGATACATGTGTTTTCATAGAAGGAATTCTATTATGAACATGACATGCAGTAAGTAAAGCTTCCCCCCACAGATTGTTTGGCAATCTAGCATTTAGAAGCATAGAATTAACCATATCTGTGAAGGTCCTATTTTTCCTTTCGGCCAAACCATTTTGTTGAGGAGTAAAAGGAGCGGATCTTTGATGAATAATTCCATACTCTTCACAGAAGGTATCAAAATCGTTTGAAAAATATTCACCACCTCTATCACTTCGAACCATTTTAATTTTCTTTTCTTTTTGGTTCTCAACTTCAGCCTTGAAAAGTTTGAATTTATCAAAGGCTTCATCTTTTGTTCTCAATAGATATACATACGTAAATCTAGAACAATCATCTATAAAAGTGATAAAGTATCTTTTCCCTCCTCGAGTTAAATTACCGTTGTATTCACAAATATCAGAATGTATCAAATCTAATATTTGTGTATTTCTCTCTGCCTTAGGAAAAGGTTTCTTAGTCATTTTTGCTTGAATACAGATTTCGCATTTTTCATGACTAACATTGCTACATGAAATTAAACCATGCTTGGACATATATTTTAAAGATCTAAAATTCAAATGTGCTAAACGAGCATGCCAAGTATCAAAAGAGTCAACAATATAAACAGAATTCATAATTTTATTAATATCAAGACTGAGTTTGAACATTCCATCACATGAGTATCCTTTCCCAACAAAAACCCCGTTTTTGGTGAGAATACAATTTTCAGACTCTAATACAAGCTTTAGACCATTCTTACATAACAGACTAGCAGATACAAGATTCTTTCTAATTTCCGGAACATAAAATACATTGTTTAAAACCAGTTTCTTTCCAGAAGTGAATTGAAGATCAACGCTTCCTTTTCCAACAACTTTGGCAGCATTGTGATTTCCCATGAGAACCAATTGACCATCCTTAGCTTCTGCATATGAAGAGAACAATGCCTTATCATTGCAGACATGTATGGTAGCACCGGAGTCTAGCCACCAATCAGAGGATTTAGTCGCAGCAGCCATGTTCAATTCAACGATCATGCCTATTTGCATTTCAGAAACCATAGCACAGATTTCTTCAGACTGATTCTCGATCACATTGACTTTGTTGGAATTCTTTTCTTCCTTCTTCTTCTTGAATCTGCAGTCACTTTGACGATGGCCTTGCTTTCCACAGAAAAAGCATTTTCCAGAAAACTTCGTCGAACCATCTTTCGACTTCTTTTTAAACTTCGAATCATTATTGACTTTGAAGTTCTTTTGGAATTTACTTGCTTCAGCGACATTAACTTTAGAAGAATCATGAGAATTATTCTTTGGATCACGAGATCTAGTCTCCTCTTCAATCCTCAAATGTTTTTGCAATTCTTCCAAAGTTATGTCATCCCTCCTATGAAGGAGTTTCTTTCTGTAACTATTCCAACTTTGGGGTAATTTAGCAATTATAGCCCCCATTAGGAATGATTCAGAAATCTCAACTTTCAATTCTTTAAGTTTCGTGACCAGAACTTGCAACTCATGGATTTGATCCAAAACAGACTTGGTATCAACCATAGTAAATTCGAGATACTTTAATATGAGAAATTTATCCGTACCTTCCTTCTCTGTTTTATACTTGTATTCGAGTGCATTCCAAATTTCCTTCGGACTCTCCATTGAATTGTAGAGGTCGTACAACCTGTCCGACAGAGTATTCAGAATATGTCCTCGACACATCACTTCGTCTTCTTGCCTCTTCTTCCTTTCAGCCTTCAATGCTTCAGAATCGTCATCTTTCGGTTCAGGAATTGGAGGAAGATTCGGATCCAGGACATATGCAATTTTCAGAACTGTGAGAAGGAAAAACAGTTTTCCTTTCCAACGAGTAAAATTCGTCCCATCAAAGCGATCAAGTTTGACATCAGGAGTTAGAAACGAAGTCATCTTTCCACCCTCCATGACTAATAAAACCTTAAGATTGTTGAATCAGAATATGTGGTGGAAAACTGTTTGGGTGTAAATAAACGGAATCAAAAGGGTTTGAGGCGTAGGAATTACTTTCCTTAAGGTTTTATTTGCCCCCACTATGAAAGTTTGCTATCGGGTGTTTTGGCAAATTACCTCCAAGATACAACAAACCCACGAATTCAATAAGTAGCAATCTTATTAAATTCCAGAACAACATATGAAACTAATATCAGAAACTGGAGTTTTATAGCCTTTGATATGCCTGTTCATGAAGCGTTGCAAGCCTTTGACATGCCTGTTCATGAAGCATTGCAACAGATACAACAATCGCACCTTTTAATTTAAAAGGTGTCTTTTCACTAAAAAATAAAACGTATCTGTTTGAACAGACATACTTGTTGGTAATCAGAATTAATTATGACCGTTAGATTGAAACGATTCAAAAAATTAAATCTGAATTCATTCAAATCCGACCGTTAGATCGTGTCCGATCAAAACAACGGTCCAGATTTAATTTGGAAAAACGCTACATCGAAAAAGAGAGTGCTCCTTGACTCCTTGCGACGATGCGTACGTGCGAAGTGCAAAGTGCGCCCTAATAAGCGCCCAAAAGCGCCCTAAACGCCCAATCGCCCTCGCCCTCGTGCGCGCGCGCGCGTGTGGTGGTGCATAGTGGTAGCATAGTACCCCCTATACACTAGTAATCCTTACACTTCACTTGTTTCATTTTATACCATTATGCTTGTTTGTGCTTTTCCAATGTGGGACTTTTGTTTCAACTACCCAAAGGTAATATGAGAGATATTACAATCTCTCTAACACAGACGCATATATATAGATATTATAAAATGACATTCAAGCGGATATATCATACGGGATTGGTGGTCTTACCATTTGTCCCGTCAACTAACGGTGACCATCGTCGATTCCTCGATAGGAACATGGGGACGAATGTCGTTGGGTGCGAACTTCAGGACAGTACCCAACGACAGAATGGAAATGGAGTACCTCCCTCGTTGGTACACCCTGGTAATCGTTCCTTGGAACCAGCCGACTTCGTGGAAAGCCTCGACCAGGTCAACCATGTCGAAGCCATTGCCGATCAATGTGGCCGATGGTAGACGGCGAATGGGATGAGACTGTGCTGGTTCGCGGATCGGCCTCTGGTCTACTCGTCTCCGTGTTGTGTGCCTTGGGGCATTCACAGGATACCTGCATTGGTCAACGAGTGCTTCGAAAACCTTTTCCTTCCGGCACTGTACAAGTAAAATATTGGACACTGAAAACAAGTTTTTTAATGGCGGGAAAATCACATTATATTTAAATGAAGCATATTACCTGTCTCTGAACCCTTGGATACCAATTTCCGTCAACAATCCCCTATGTCGTTGGAGCTCGCTTTCGTCGAACCTGAGTTGCTGCCTCATGTGACGAAGGTGGACGGAAAAACATAGGGGGTTTCGAGAAGATGTACATGATGACTGTTGGGATGTTTGTTCATAAATAAATAAGATATATTATTTTATTGATTTGATTTAAGGAATTTTTTCAATATTATTTTTGCATGTATATTTTGATGCTACATAAATATTGAAAGCTCAAGATTATTTTAAATGTGACTTTAAATATTGTATATAAGTGTTATATACATGAGGATAATATTTAAAATAAAATAATCTAAATCTGTCCATAATTAAAAATTAATTTATTGAAATATTGAAAGCTCAAGATTTATTGATTTAATTTAAGGAATTTTTTCAATATTATTTTTGCATGTATATTTTGATGCTTTATAAATATTGAAAGCTCAATATTATTTAAATGTGACTTTAAATATTGTATATAAGTGTCATATACATGACGATAATATTTAAAATAAAATGATTTAAATCTGTTCATAATTAAAAATTAAAGTTAAGATTTTTAATTTAAAATTACTAGCACGATTTAATATATTTTGAATGAAATAATCTTATCCGGATTGTTAATAATAAGATTATTGGAATAAGAGAACTTTAGATAATTTGATTATATACAACTAGAATACGATTAATTATAAATCTCTAATAATTTCTGTTGTTATATAGAGCATTCAAAATTAATCAATGATGGTTATATATGAATCAATTTTAATTCTGAGTAATTACTAGACTCCTACTTATTGTATCATATTTTTTATCATATCGAGTAATAACATAAATGAACTAGGTCAAATTCTTGGTGTATTGGAAATATAATAGAATAAATAGTCGGGAATATTAATATAGAAGATGAAATCCATTCATTCGTAAAAAAAGTTAGATGCACGGTTCCCATAAATATTGATTCGGGACTTGAATAATAAGAGCGCTCAATTTATGATTAGATCATAAATATATAATTCATTAGAGAATCAATGGTACTTAAGGAGAAAAATATAATTAAAAAGATTAACAGAAAATACATAGCTTTAATTATGAACTATTTATGGAGGATTGATTTATATGCATTGACTATATCAATGGTAATTCAAATCCTTTGAATGTAATTAATTTTATAATTTTAAGAGTACAATTCCAAATTTTTAGTGAAATAATTTGGAATTAATAATTTTGATATTTTAATTAAGGTGTTAATTAATTGTCAAAATTATTGGAGCTTAAAATTATAAAGTCCATAATTTCTCTCAGATGCTCCATTGAAAAATGTGAATATTATTTTATGTTGGGTTAATTTATTAATTTAGAATTGAGAATTTTAAATTAACATTCACATAACAAATTAATTGGATTAATTTGTATTTTAAATAATATGATTATTTAAAATAAATTTTTAATTAGTTTTATATTAAAAATTATACAGTGTGGTAAGGATCATACCATAATTATGCACCATAGGGTGGTTTGCATTATATCCACACAAAATTGTATGCGGAATTTTGAATTTTGAATTTTGAATTTTGAATTTTAACACATGTGAAAAAAAAAATCGGTTGTTTTTATTTTGAACAATTCAAAGTAAAATATATATATTTTAATTAAAAAAAGGGAGCTGATTAGAAAATGGGAGAGATAATCTCTTTCCCATATCTATCAAACATGCCCACTCTAGGGAGGTAGTGGGCGTGTGTGTTTTTTTGCAATGGGAGAAGTGGATTAATTAGTTAATTAAGTACTTAATTAATTAATTTAAAATTAAAAAAAAAAGATTGTCAGTTATTTCTCTGTAATATGAAAAGAGGGTATATACCATATATCTAAAAAGGGGAAAGGATATATTAATTCTTTTTTGATAGAGAAAAATATACCTTTTTTTCTTTTGTTTTTTTAGAGAGTTTTGTTCTCCTCTTCTCCTTCAATTTGTCTCATTAGTTGAGAACGCAAAAAATTCATGTGTGCGATCAAACCTAAATTCAAAAATACCCACTCTTTTCCTGTTCATTATGACCTAGAGAATACTAAGAAAGAATCGTTGGTGTTTCCGAAGGATTTGGAGTTCTCAAGAAGGTTCTTAAAGGAGTTCAATAATTTCGACGTAATCGAATAACGGTCAATCTCTAAATTTTTTATTTTATTTTATTTTTATTAAATTAATATACCTATTGTCACTGGATTAAATTTTGAGAAAAATTTTTATATGTGCAATTTGATCCGTACCATGTTTCCACTATTTTTTAAAAACCAGTTTTCGAAACCAATCATCCAGCATCCCATTCAGAAGGTGTCCACACAGCCTAAACATAGGCTGCTCCTCTGCCGGTGGTGGGGGCTTAAGTATTTCAATGGATACCTCCTGGAGTTGGTCGGAAACACTAGGGGTGCTATGGGTGAAGCGAACAACTCGGGTGGATGCGATGTTTCCACTACAAGAAATTGAACTTACAGCGACCAGACTTTCCGCGACCAAAAAAAATTTGGTCTCTGAAGATCAGTTTCCGCGACCAAAATTTTGGTCCCAGAAGGTAAGAATCTTCAGCGACCAATATTTGGTCTCGGTAGGATACGTTCAGAAACAAAATAAATTTGGTGGCTCAAAATGACCTTCCGGGACCAAAATTTGGTCCCGGTAGATAACCTTCTGGGACCAAAAAAATTTGGTCCCGGAAGGTACCCCACTCCTGCACAAAACCGAGACCAAAGTTTTTTTGGTGGCCGAAAAGGACCTTCGGGGACCAAAATTTGGTCCCTGTTGGTCGGCTTCAGGGACCAAAAAAATTTGGTCCCCGAAGGTCCCCCACTCCTCCCCAAATCCGAGACCAAAGTTTTTTTGGTAGCCGAAATTGACCTTCGGGCACCAAATTTTGGTCCCTGTTGGTCTCCTTCAGGGACCAAAAAAATTTGGTCCCGGAAGGTCCCCCATTCCTCCACAAAACCGAGACCAAAGTTTTTTGGTGGCCGAAATTGACCTTCGGGGACCAAATTTTGGTCCCTGTTGGTCTCCTTCAGGGACCAAAATTTTTTGGTCCCGGAAGGTCCCCCACTCCTGCACAAAACCAAGACTAAAGTTTTTTGGTGGCCGAAAAGGACCTTCGGGGACCAAATTTTGGTCCCTGTTGGTCTCCTTCAGGGACCAAAAAAATTTGGTCCCGGAAGGTCCCCCACTCCTCCACAAAACCGAGACCAAAGTTTTTTGGTGGCCGAAATTGACCTTCGGGGACCAAATTTTGGTCCCTGTTGGTCTCCTTCAGGGACCAAAAAAATTTGGTCCCGGAAGGTCCTCCACTCCTCCACAAAACCGAGACCAAAGTTTTTTGGTGGCCGAAATTGACCTTTGGGGACCAAATTTTGGTCCCTGTTGGTCTCCTTCAGGGACCAAAAAAATTTGGTCCCGGAAGGTCCCCCACTCCTCCACAAAACCGAGACCAAAGTTTTTTGGTGGCCGAAATTGACCTTCGGGGACCAAATTTTGGTCCCTGTTGGTCTCCTTCAGGGACCAAAAAATTTTGGTCCCGGAAGGTCCCCCACTCCTCCACAAAACCGAGACCAAAGTTTTTTGGTGGCTGAAAAGGACCTTCGGGGACCAAAATTTGGTCCCTGTTGGTCGGCTTCAGGGACCAAAAAAATTTGGTCCCGGAAGGTCCCCCACTCCTCCACAAAACCAAGACCAAAGTTTTTTGGTGGCCGAAATTGACCTTCGGGGACCAAATTTTGGTCCCTGTTGGTCTCCTTCAGGGACCAAAAAAATTTGGTCCCGGAAGGTCCCCCACTCCTCCACAAAACCGAGACCAAAGTTTTTTGGTGGCCGAAATTGACCTTTGGGGACCAAATTTTGGTCCCTGTTGGTCTCCTTCAGGGACCAAAAAAATTTGGTCCCGGAAGGTCCCCCACTCCTCCACAAAACCGAGACCAAAGTTTTTTGGTGGCCGAAATTGACCTTCGGGGACCAAATTTTGGTCCCTGTTGGTCTCCTTCAGGGACCAAAAAATTTTGGTCCCGGAAGGTCCTCCTCTCCTACAAAAAAAAAAAAAATGCACAATAAAATTTAAAAAATGGAATTTTAATTTTTTGAATGAATATGTATTTAAGAAAAAAAAAATAGAGAAAATATAACATGAACACTTTTTTATAAAAAAAATATATACGGCAATAAATTAAAATTTAAAATATGTTTTTAAAGTTTTAAAAATCAATTAAAAAAAATCAAGTGTAGCTATAAAAATTTTCACTAATTACAAGAGGGTTTAAACATTTTAAAAAAGAAAAAGATATGTGCAATGTGGAGATCAACTGGAACTTACATTTTGCAATATTAATGAGTATAAACATATTTAATTAAATAAAAAAAATTTGAAAGATGTAGAATAATGTTTCAAATCTTCAATGGGAACATGTTAAATTAAAACTTATGGGGCGCAACTTCTTTATTCGAAATTTCAATACTGAAAATTTCATAAATTGAAAATTAAAAATATATATTACAGAAGAAAACTAAAATTTAATTAAAATAAGAAACGAAAATGCTACTTTGGAATTTTCCTTCTATCAATTTTTATATAAAATATTTTCTACCTTGGAATTTTCCTTCTATCAATTTTTATATAAAATATTTTCTACCTTGGAGTTTGATAGAAAATACATTATATGAATTAGGATTATATAATTTAAGATTTACTTAGGATTATCTTTATCTCTTAGTGTTATTTTAAATATTAAAAATTGCATTTAATTTAGGATTTTGAATCATAATTATTTTAGGATTTATCTCATCTAAAGAAGACATTTACCTTTATTATCTTGTTTATTTTTATTTTTTTTTTCAAATTTAACTTCAAGAAAGTTTTAAAAAAGATGGTCGATAGAAGTGAATAGATGATTGGATAGAGGTTTCTACTCTTTTTTTTTTTTTTAATTCGTTTGTATTCTTTTTTAAATACATTATATGAATTAGGATTACATATTTTAAGATTTAATTAGGATTCTCTTTTTCTCTCAGTGTTATTTTAAATATTAAAAATTACATTTAATGTATTAGTTAACTAATAAGATGTATTAACTAAACTACTACTACCTATTAAACTTAGTGTTACAATTTGGTGTACTATTATTTATTGCTACAAATCAAGATTGACATTTCGTTCTAATTAGATGTACATAATTCACTTTGTTGTTGTGGCATAAATAATTACGATATTCATGTTGCTCATCCTTAGAGTGTCGGTCCAAATTTCAACATAAAATGAGAAAGATGATAGTATGGGCATTGTTGTCGATGTAGAAGTTAACTGATATAGTAGTTCATATGCATATCACATATGCACCTTCTCTTTTGATATTTACTTTTTCTGTGTAATTTTTGGTGTTTACTTAACCAATAATAAATATATATAGAAATCATGTAATTTCTTGTAATAAGTACTCAAGTTTTTGAATAAAAGTTTAAAAAATATAGATCAAACTAACTAAAAATTTAGAATTTATCATCGTAATGTTTAAAAGGAGAAAAATAAAAACAAAAAACAAAAATATACAATATTAGAATAATTTTTGTTTCTTAGAGTTAATGAGAAATAAAATTAATAAACTTGAATAGACTACAATATATTTGTCAATTGTCAATGTATGGTGATGTATTCAATCTTGTCATTATTTATGCGTCTCATTTCAAAGGAGTAACATGAACATCTTATACATTCTAATTAAACAAACACCTACTAATTTTCTCAAGAGAAAGTATTCAATAAACCATATGTCTCATGTCATCATGCTAATGTAGTACACCAATCTACTTAAAATTTGATCTTATTTTAAAAGTAACTATTTAAAAAAATTAGTTATAATTTTTATTTATTTTTTAAAAAAAGATAAAAATTGATATTAAAAATATGAATTAGTTAAATTTCACTTGAAAAGCGAAACGAAGCGTATATCTATAAACATATAAAAACGTCAATATGTAGTATTGTTCATAAGTTTCAAGCAAAACGAGCGCTTTGGTTGAAACGCTCATTTCATTCTCTTTTTTTTTAATTTGTGTCTTTTTCGACTCTTTAATCACTAATTTTAAGGATTATTGTTATTGCTCGTTCCAAGTGTTGGCTAAAAGCCTTCTTGAAGAAATACATCGTTTCTTACTTTAGATGTTTGTAAATGAAACCATTGATTTGGGGACGTTTTGCAATAATTCGTTAAATTAAAAGGTAATTTATCGCTTCGAAAATATAAGGATAATTTATCAAAACTAAAATTTAAGAGCTAATTTACCAATCATGAAAAAAAAAAAAAAAAAAACCAATGAACAGTAGTTTTTTTTCTCGTTCCCTCCTCTTCCCTTCGTCCAAATCTCACCGCCTCTTCCCTTCGTTCGTCCGCTTCTTCTTCCTCGTTCCCTCCCCCAGAGATCCCCTCTCGTTCGCAGATTTCCTCCAGTCTCCGCCGCCCCAAAATCCGCCTCCGGCCCCGGCACCGCCTTCCGTTTCTACTTGCTCGCAGCCAAGTTCCAGGTTTGTGGTTAAGTCATTTTCACAAATTTCTACTTTTGTCTTCTCTGCAGATAGAGAGTTCTAAATAACCGAAAAGAAAAAAAAAAACCCCAAATCCCTCGTTTCGAAACCCTTGATTTCGATTTCGATCGGAAGAAGAAGATGCAGATTTTCGTGAAAACACTGACTGGGAAGACCATCACTCTCGAGGTCGAGAGCAGCGACACCATCGACAATGTCAAGGCTAAGATCCAGGTCCACTTCTAGTTTTTTTTCCCCCTTTTCTCTTTGTTTTGGGGAAAAGATTTGATTTTTTTTTTCCCTGTCTCAATTGGCGATTCTGTTTGTTTGGATGGAAAATCCTCAAATTGGGTGTTGCCTTAGGGTTTGTAGCAGTGCTTTGCCGTTTTGTTTAGAGGTTTTTTTCCGCTGTTCTTTTGGGGCTCAGGCTCTGGATTTTCTGGTTTGATCCTTTGCAGATTCTAACTTCTGAGAGAGCTTTTAATGTTTTTGTACTGAGAAATTACTGGTTTTTCTTGTGTTAAAGTAGTTATGAATATCATTTTCATGGTTATTAATCTTTTTCATTAGCGCTTTATCGGTGTCTTTAGGATGACTTGTGTGCGTATAGCCATATATATACTTATATTGTGTGTATATATTATTTGGCCTTTTTTTTTCCCTGCTTTTTCTTTTATTTCATATATATGTATATATGCATGGGTTGTGTGTATATCTATTCTTTGGCTTTATTTTTACTGTTTATACATACATATATGTACACACACACACACACACACGTATACACGAATTCTGTTATGAGTGAATTTGGGGGTTTCAGGACAAGGAAGGAATTCCTCCGGATCAGCAGAGATTGATTTTTGCTGGGAAGGAATTGGAAGATGGGAGGACTCTTGCGGATTACAACATTCAGAAGGAGTCAACTCTCCATCTGGTTTTGAGACTTAGGGGAGGAACTATGATCAAGGTCTAGACTCTCACCGGGAAAGAAATCGAGATCGACAACGAGCCGACCGACACCATCGATAGGATCAAGGAAAGAGTTGAGGAGAAAGAAGGGATCCCTCCTGTGCAACAGAGGTCTGCACTTTCTTTATTAATATTGTACAATTTTAGATTAAGCAATGAGGCAGATTAGTTTAAGTACGATTATTTCAGATTTTTTTCATTTGGGTTGATAATAGCATGATTTAGATTATACTGCCTGTGGAATTATCTTGAGACATTGAGGAATTTGGACAAAATCATGGGCTAATAATGCGTTTGAGATGTCGTTTTACCTTGTCCCGTTCTTAATATGATACTGATATTATTGTTCTGCGTTTTCGTTTGTACCCATTTATGCACTGCTGGAAGCATAACTTAATTGGCTTGTCTGTCATTTGAGTGCATAATATTTTAGAGACTTACAGTTTCATTAGAGAGGAATTACAAAAGAAGTGAGGACAAGGACATTTCATGGGTCCAAAATCTTTGGCATTCTTACTTACGTTGTTTAGGAACGAGCTTATCAGTTTTCACTTCCAACCATCATTCTTTGTTGCCTGTTAGACTCATAGTTTGTCATAGTATTTATCAAACTGCATCCCGAATCTTAATTTTTGGTGCAAGTAGATGCTATTTTTTATAGCCAATTAATAAATTACCACAAATAAAAAGTATTTTGTATCATTTACAGGGTGTATGCATTGGCTTGAGTGAAGTAATGGGAAGTGCGGGTAAAAGTCAGTTATTAAGTTTCATGGACGAGCTCATCCCAACTATCCGAACTGCACTTTGTGATAGGTTTTGTGTATCTCTTTGTTTTTTTATGCAAAATAGAATACCCTTTTCATTTTCCAGAGTTCATTTAATTTTTTAATCTGCTGACAGCACACCTGAAGTTCGAGAATCTGCAGGCTTGGCATTCAGCACTCTCTACAAGGTGCTTTTTTCTGATTCCCTGTATCAATTTGATTGTTTGATTTTTAAGTCTTTTTATCTAAAAATAATAAGTAAAATCTCTTAATGTAGAGTGCTGGAATGCAAGCAATTGATGAGATTGTTCTAACACTTCTGCATGCTTTGGAGGATGATGAAACTTCTCATACTGCTCTTGATGGCCTGAAGCAAATCTTGAGGTAAAATGTCCTTTTACACATAATCTCTTTCCCCTAACAACAAACACACACACACACACACACATTTATGCAGTATTCAACGACTAAAGACACATTTATGTTTTACTTCAACGACTAAGTTATTGTGTTTGATTTCTGTTTCAGTGTCAGGACATCAGCTGTTTTACCTCATATTTTGCCCAAGCTGGTCCATCTACCCTTTTCGTATGTTTTTCCTTCTCAAGTTTTGTTTGTTTTAAATTTGCTTTTTACTGGCCCCTGATTTGATTTTTGGTTATGTTCAGTGCCTTCAATGCACATGCTGTTGGTGCTTTAGCTGAGGTTGCTGGACCTGGTCTTAATGCTCATCTTAGCATGGTTCTTCCTGCTCTACTTTCTGCAATGGTTGTTGATGACAAGGTATGTTACTAGAATTTCACCTTCATGTTTTCCGAGGCTCCTCTTATTTGTCCCCATTATATTCCTTGGCATTTAGTAGTACAGTCTTTACATAGATATATGTTCCTTGTAGGATGTTCAAACTTTGGCTAGGGAGGCTGCAGAGACTGTGGTCTTGGTCATTGATGAGGAAGGTGTTGAATTTCTTATTCCGGAGCTTCTTAAAGCTGCCAGTGATAGTCAGGTAGCATTGATTAAATTCTTTCTCAGCCAGTTAGTCCGATAAATTGCCATTAAGATATACATTCTTGTGACTCAACAATTTGGATCGAGTCACAGGACCAATGAAGGAAATGATTCCAGGATTTTGATCAGACCCTAAACTTTCATTTCCTGATATAAGAAACATGCTTATTTTATGTCTTAATTCATCTCTCTCACTTTCTTTATTACCTATTATTTCAGGCTTCAATCAGAAGAAGTTCAGCATATCTCATAGGATATTTCTTCAAGAATAGCAAACTATATTTGGTTGATGAAGCTCCAAACATGATATCTAACCTGATTGTCTTGCTTAGTGATTCAGATTCAGCTACTGTTGCGGTATGATCCATGAATAAGTGAAGTAATGATTTGTTTCAATGGTAATTGCTTTTAACATGGAAATTATTTCTATACAACAGGTCGCTTGGGAAGCTTTGTCCAGGGTTATAAGCTCTATTCCCAAGGAGGTACTTCCGACATATATCAAACTAGTACGTGATGCTGTGTCTACATCCAGAGATAAAGAGCGGAGGAAAAAGAAGGTGGGAGAGTTGTTGAATCATAATGTACTTGAGATGTTATGATTCAAAATCATACTCTGATGCTAATTTGAGTTGTGTTTTTGTGAAAGTAATTTAATCTCAATCATCATGTTTTTTAACGTACAGGGAGGACCAGTTCTCATACCAGGATTTTGTCTGCCAAAAGCACTTCAGCCATTGCTTCCTATATTTCTTCAAGTATTCCCTCACTTTTTGACCCCTTTGTATTGAACCATATGCAATAGAACTTCTTGTTCTGTTTTCTGTGACTGTACCAACTTTTCTTTCCATCCTTGGTGAGGTTTGACAACGAAGGTCTTAGTTGAGAACATTGTTCAGGAGCATTATTTCTTTCTTCCATTTTTCTGCCTTCTAGGCAGCATATCCTCGAATCAGGGTGGATATTGGTCTGATTCTTTGTTGTGGTACGTCTATTGCATTATTAGTCTAATGCTTGTCTAGTTAGATCTGATTTTGGTTTTTTCCCTTACAGGGTTTGATAAGTGGATCTGCTGAACTAAGAGTGCAGGCAGCAGTTGGTCTTGGAGAACTGATTGAAGTGACTAGTGAACAAGCATTAAAGGAGTTTGTCATCCCAATTACGGGGTTTGTGCCTCTGAATTTTGTACATTGTAGATAATTGACATAATTTTCAAGTTTCATCTTTGAACGGTTGCTTACAGAAGTCTATTATTGCTCTTGAAGTGCTAAAACTTGTAGAACTCAATTGTGTGTTTTTCTTTTTCCTTTGAATTGGGGGGTGGGGGAATTCAAAGTCTACACCTCATGGTGAAGTCCATTGTGTTTCTAATTTCTCCTTTTTGCTCGTTTAATGACATGATGTTTGGACCTTCCCTTTTGGTACATGTTACACCATGCCGGAACCTTTACAGAAGTAACATAGCGCCCAGAAAAATTGGAACATACCATTTTTGTTTGTTTTGTTTTTTACTTTATTAAAAAGGTGATAAGATACACATATGTGTTTATATATATGTACATATATTTTTTCCTCTTTAGATACGTCTGCATATGTATGTCTCTGTGCATGCGCAAATGTGTGTGTGTGTGTGTGTGTATCCATGTATACAGAAGAAGCACATAAACTACTAGGGGTTAACGTATTCCTTTAACAAAACATTTGGTACCTATGTTAGATTTTGTTTTGATTATACTTTACTTTTGTTTGATACCTATTATAATTAAACATTTGGTAGATAAAAAATTTTAGTTAAACAGGTTGTAAATGATTACTGTGATTATTACTGTTGAGAATATGTGACTATGCTCAACGGCTGTAAATATTCCTGTTATCAAAAAATTTTGGTCGCTCAAACTTTTGGTGACAAAAATATTTGGTACCTAAAAAATTTTGCAAAATACGTTTTGCTAACGAATAAATTTGAATTTTTTTAAAAAGCAACGGAGACCAAATTTTTTGTCTTGGATTTTTTTTTAACACCAACAGGGACCAAATTTCTTTGGTCGCAGCTTTTTGATAGACCAACGGAGACCAAATTTTTTTGGTCTCGGATTCCTCTGTGACCAATGGAGACCAAATTTTTTTGGTCTCGGATTCTTCTGCGACCAACGGAGACCAAATTTTCTTGGTCGCCAATTTTGACCTACGGAGACCAAATTTTTTTGGTCTCGAATTTTTCTGCGACCAACGGAGACCAAATTTTCTTGGTCGCCGATTATGACCTACGGAGACCAAATTTGTTTGGTCTCCGATTCTTCTGTGACCAATGGAGACCAAATTTTTTTGGTCTCCGATTCTTTTGTGAGCAACGGAGACCAAATTTTCTTGGTCGCCGATTTTAACCTACGGAGACCAAATTTTTTTGGTCTCGGATTCTTCTCTGGCCAACGGAGACCAAATTTTCTTGGTCGCGGATCTTGACCTACGGAGACCAAATTTTTTTGGTCGCCGATACCTAGTGCGACCAGCTTTCGGAGACCAAATGGCGACCAAAAATTTTTGGTCGCGGAAGGCAACGGAGACCAAAAAATCGACTTTCCGGGACTAATTTTTTGGTCTCCGAAAGTGAAAATTCTTGTAGTGTTCTCTTGCTATGGACGACCACGTGACGGTATTTAGATTGTAGCCAAACCTTGACTTCGTCCCCAACGGAGAAGGATGTGTTCGGCCGAGGCATATTGATCAGACGTTAACGCAACAAAGAGGCAAACATTTTGGAATATTGGTGGTTGTGGGGGAATGGGGGAGAGGAATTTGTAAGTTTGGAACCGCTACTTATGACGGCTGTTGGAGTAACAATTCGAAGTAATGGCACCATACGGCGTAATTAAAATATGAATATAATAGGGATAACGTCCCTTCCGAGTTAACAGCTCGAACAAAACATTAACTAACTAAAACCTCATATTTAAAAATAAATCAAATATCTAATTTTGTCATGGGACACTGAAATTACTGGCTTAGTAAACTTTTTGATCTTCTTGACCGTAAAAACTGCATCACAAGAACTATGTAAACAAATAACTCAGTAAGTACACCAAATAACTTTTTCACAATTAATATACTTTAATTTCTTTTTAACTTTTGCATAAGACCCTCTAGTATGATCTTAATCTCGTATCATTAGAACCCTTTCTTTTCTATATGACACCCCTTTCTTGGAACACTATCCTCAAGGATTTGGCTCATTAAACTTTATCTAGGTTAGTTCTAATAAGTAAGAGATTTCTCACCATACATAAAAATAATTTTTTTGAACCTCTTCAAAGCGTGATAAAAATAACAATAACAAAACTGAAAACATGCTTTAAAACATAATAATGTTCAAATAATACAGTGTAAGATATACTTGCATCAACTAGTTGCTTGCTAGATAATGAAAACAATTCTATCTTTTTTTTTTTCCCTATTTTCTTCTCTCATCATTTTATTTTTTTTCGCCTCCTTCTCTTTTCGTTCCTCTACTTTCATAATACTTTCTTTCTCGAAATGGAAGGAAAAACACCAAAACGTCCTCTCCTTTATGTATATATACACACGAGGTAAAATGTGGGCTGGAAGCTTAGAAAACTTTCTTACACTATGTGGCTTTATTTGAAGTGCAATTACTATGCAGCCTACTCTAGTGTTCCTTACTTGGCCACCACCAGCTTATGAATAATATGAGTCATCTTCTATATGACACTTCCTACTAATCTCTAAGCAGGACATGTCCTTCTTTCAAGCAACAACTGACTTGCATTCTATCCGAAAGACATCATCGGTCCTTATCTATTTCTGTCTGTTTGTCTGTCTGTCTGTCTGTCTGTCTGTCTCTCTTTTAAATCTCATTCTCCTAAATAAGCTAGTAGCTCAAACTTAGTAGGGTATTACAATAGGGTTTAACGTCACATTAACATTTTTAATTAGTGTGCGGTCAAATCACCAACTACGCGTTCAGATATCTCTTACCACCCATTGGTAACATTAAATGTGACAAAATTAAACACTTACACTCCATTTTAATGGCCAAAAAAAAAAAGAGGCAAGGAAAAACTTTGTAAATTGCGACGTTATTTTATGGAAGCCAGCAACACAATTTAACATTTTTTAACGTTTTACACTCCCTTTATCTTATTTTTCTCCACCGAAATTTTTTTTTTCCCAATTTTAGTTACCTCGTAATAGCTATGGCATAAATTATAATTTATTTTCTAGATTTTGTTAAAGTTGTTGTTCAACTTTATCTCAGATGCTATCATAAATGTAAGTTTCATCCAATGAATCACTGTACGATGTTTGTATTTGACTCTGTCAAATTTAATTTTCTGTATAAATTATTGTGTAAATTATTGGACACACTTATTTTTCCTTATTATTGTAATTACTGCATGATTGTGACTAATTAAAAAAAAATACACGGACATCCATTAAATTTACTGTTAATTTCACAATCAATCATTCTTTTATAATAATACAGATAAAAGTTATAACAAACGTAGGAGAAAAAGGAAGAGTTCGGAATTACAGGGGGAAACAAAAAATCAAAGGTTGTCAAAGCATTTGGGAAAATAAAGATTTTATTCGGCACAAATATGTGAAAAAATCTTCTCAGTAGGGTGTATTCCAAATCCTGGAAATGAAGGGGCACCACATGCCCAGTTGACTACCATGACGTACGCGAGGGCTGTTGAGCTCATAAATGCAAGTTATTAAGGCAGGTACGAAGATAAAGCGACCAAGTTGCTCATTTGGTTTACACCACTGTAAACGTTGTAGACCGAGTCCTAACACATGCACCATGTTGAGGCAAAACGGTCCGACCACAAAACACATACTTATCGGCGGCCCACACTATGTTGGGAGCCAAGGCCTTCTCCTCCCACTCCACCTCCCCCACATCCACCACCACCACCTCCTCCGCCAGCTCCGACCGAACCTTACCCCGACTGTGCAAAACGCATCCAGACGATTCACGAGTTGAGGCAACTGCTTTTTAGGTCACAGGAGGTGGTGGCCATGGCGGCAAGGCACGGTTTCCTTGTGAGGGGGACCAGAAACCAAATCAAGGCCAAAAGCCGAGTCTCGCATTGAAGAGTCGAGGACCGTTGAAGAGGCATTAGGCCTTCTGGTACACGACATCAGAACCAACGACACCGTGTACGATGGGGTTGCCGGGCCTTCGAAGAGCGGACCCTAGAACTGCCACCAGCAGACCATTCCATGCGGACCATTACGGTGTACCGCGCTTTGTAATTATTGTCACGACCCGCAAACATTTGATACATATATATATATATATATACACACACTCTCCATTTAAAACATTTTCTAAAACATTTAATTTTCAAAATGTTTATAAAACCAAGATTTCGTAGCAATATTTAATAAAAGCAGGTTTGGGTATCCTACATCGAAAGCAAAGCAAAATATAAGTCTACCGATAACTTCACAAATACCGAGATTTTTCACTCTAATCACTAAAATCTTAAATCAAACCACAGAGATATCCTAAGTATCTAACATAATCCAAACTCAATTATACTAAACATCCAATTTAATTAGTATACTTTAAATATTATTGCATTAAAACATTAATATTTCTCAATATATGTGCAAATTGTAAAAAACTAGTTTATGGTTTAAAACATCATTATTTGAATTTAAAATAGCAACATAGGGCTGACTTAATTGGAACAAGGTCCCTGCAGGCATTCTACCTTTGTCTGGTTGACTGTTCTAGTGGGGTTTGGTTGACCGGTTTGGTGGGGCCTGGTTGGCCGGACAAGGACAGAATGTCGTGTTCTATTCTATGGCCGTTTGGTCGACCAAAAAAGGTGTTTGGTTGATCAGATCATCGCGGAACAGAGAGTTCCCAGGTTCGGCCCAAACTGCAAACAATTCCAAATCCAATTCTAACAGGAATCCCGGCTGGTAGGTCAAATCTAACATAAACCAAACTCAATTATACTAAACATCCAATTTAATTAGTGTACTTTAAATATTATTGCATTAAAACATTAATATTTCTCAATTTATGTGCAAATTGTAAAAAACTAGGTTATGGTTTAAAACATCATTATTTGAATTTAAAATAGCAACATAGGGCTAACTTGACTGAAACAAGGTCCCTGTAGGCATTCTACCCTTGTCTGGTTGATTGGTCTAGTGGGGTCTGGTTGATCGGTCTGATGGGGTCTAGTTTATCGAACAGGGAAAGAATGTCCTATCCTATTCTATGGCCGTTTAGTCGACCAAAAAAGGTGTTTGGTTGATTGGATTATCACGGAACAGAGAGTTCCCAGCTTCGGTCCAAACTGCAAACAATTCCAAATCCAATTCTAACAGGAATCCCCACTGGCAGGTCAGACATTCTGTTTTGCAGGTGTCTAATTGACTAGTAAAAAAGTTCGATCGACTAATCAGGGGTATTTTGGTCATTTTAAAAGGTAAAAATGTAATTTCTCAAAAATAGTTTTAAAACTTCAAAAAAATATATATTATTTTAAATGCAGTTTAATTATTTCAAAACACATTCTAGCACACTAAAACGCTACGCCGGTTCAAAAACCATATATGTCGTATCATATACATGCCAAAAGAAGTAACGCAGCTATTAATATAAAGCTTTTTAGGTCCCATGTCATAGTAACATATTGGTCATATATTAGTAGCGGGTCACCGAAGCGTAAAATATAAACATCTAAGGGAGCATTCGATAGTGAACGAGATCGGATTCACCCACCGAGACACGTGTACGGATGTCCTCCTTAGAGAACTTCAGCGCCTTGCCCAATGCTGGTATGTAGACAGAGTAATTGCCACGTGAGCGGAGCTTGGATATTGAACCCCAGAACCAACCGTAGACGGAGAACCCTTCCACCGGATCAGCAATGTTGTATACGGCGGTCAGCGCATTGGCTAAAGGTAGACGGCGGATGGGTCGACCAGATGCGAGTTCCCTCAGCGGCTTCCTATCTGCCCCTCTCCGAGTCTTGAACTCGATAAGCAGCTCCCCTTGGCCTTGGGGTGGTCAGATTAGGTAGACCGGAAACCAGCATTGGGCATCAACCAGTGCCTCGAACACCGGACCCTCCCTCCGGCCATGCATCTGTTCACATGACAAGGAAGTGGATAACATTCGTTAAGGTTGAATTCGCAAACAATGACGGCGTTATATTTATATATCTGTCATGGTCTTACCCGGGCAGTCAAAGTTGGTTTCCACTTGCCGTTGACAAACTCCCCGTGCAGGCGGAGCTCGTACGCGTTGAAAACTACCTGCTTCCTCAGATGGAGAAGGGGCACAGAATATAGTTCAACGTTATCGACGGGCCTAACGACATCACCACATCATACATGAAGTAGGTTTGGACCTGCTGGATTCTGACCTGTCTGGGTCTGAGGACCTGCCTGGCGACCGCCATAACTTCGTCCTCAACGATAGGAAGTCCCTTGTCCACTATGGTCCACGGGGTCGAAGGGCAGCTGCCTTGCATGGCAACGACGGACCCTCCTGTTTTCGTCTCTAGCCACACCTCAACTTCTTCGCCGGTAACGTACTCTGGAGCTGGGGCTGCCATTTGCCTGCAACTGAGTGTGTGGGGTAATGGGATACTGGGGAGAACTGGTTGCTTCTAATGAGACGGTGCAAAATGGACAGTGGTTTTGATATACGGTCTGATGATCAATGGGTGGGCAAAAAGGGGATAGACTCACCTCAGGCCTGATATTCAATGCAACACGGACACCCCACCTGCCATAATCAATGGTCTGATGCAAGCTTCACGATGAACATATGGGGAGAATGAATCGCCACTAATTAATTCATCTGGGATTGCTTATTACGGGCTCCAAACATAAATAAGTTTGACCAGAAATAAGTGGATCCTGTATACCATGTAGAATAATAAAATTTACATTTTCGTGGTTATCTAAATGTAATCAGTAGATTATGTATTTAATTACTCTTTGCCTTTATTACGAATTTAAAATTAACAACGCTTTCGTTGATAATACCTGGAGATTTGCCATAGTGCTATATTACATTTAACTTTTAAATTGATTAGATTGGCTGCACAAAATCATCTTATACGAATGGTTCAACTAATGGATTGACATCTCCTATCCAAATTTGGTGTCCCAAGAAGTTTCCAACCAAATACATTTTGAAACATCAAACGTCATTGGAAGAAGTTATATACAAAGTATTTTCAACCTTTTTATATGACTAGTCATAGAATGATTGGTTATAGACCAATTGAGACAACCAAGATTGAACATTGGTTTGGCT
Organism: Ficus microcarpa; assembly: GCA_025413485.1. NCBI lineage: Eukaryota > Viridiplantae > Streptophyta > Magnoliopsida > Rosales > Moraceae > Ficus > Ficus microcarpa. The sequence goes on from CM046384.1 coordinate 27,759,315, forward strand.
TAACCTTTTTATTTTTAACCCATTCATCAATGACAATGTGACCAGGACTGTAGCTACCGTATTCGTGCAATAACAAATTAATTTTTTTTAATTGTAATTCCGATTCCTAAAGATCCAGTATGTGTAATTGCAGTGAATTGAACAAATCGTTAAACTGATTATAGTGGCAATAATACATTGAAAAAAAAAAAATACATAAGTCCTTTTTGTTTGTCCACGACATCAAAAATTTACGTAAAAAATTGTTAAAAAAAGGAAAAAAAAAAAAAAAAAAAAGAAACAGCTTTGCTAGTCGATTAAGAAACAACTTATATTAATGGTAATAAATTGTAATAAAATAAGTGTGTTTTACATGACATAGGAATAATGGTAATAAAAAAAATTGTAATTGTGTTTGGTAGCAGACTTAGGTGAGATATTGATTGTTGTGTCCATTCAACCATTGCTATATTGCAAATTAAGAAACAGCTTGGCCAAAATTTTTTTTTTTTTTTTAAAGGGTTGACATGGAAAAATCCCCTGCTCAATATTTTTGTATCTTTTTTTGATAACCCATCCGAACCGCGTATTTGAGTTAACGTAACAAAGTTATTTTATCCTGATTTTTCCCCCTAATAACAACTTCGGTCGCCCAACAAATTACTATACTCCTGCCTTAGCATTCAAAGGTGTCGTTTACGCTTGTATGGAAACTTGTACACATATAGTGCTATATATATATATATATATATGATTACTCTTCTGTCCGGGCGGAACAACCCTCAATGTCATCCGGCAGGCAACAGTGATGCTGCTAGTCATGCTTTATTGCTCTTAAAATGTTGCAGTATTCGAACTTAAAAAATTGTCAAAAATAAAATATCATAATTCGCTCAAATGTTAAATTGGTGTAAACCCTATGTAAGCACCTATCACTAAATAGTGGTTAGTGTGCGGTGGTTAACACTGTAAATGCTTTTCATTATGATCTCTCCCTCCTTACGTTTTAGAGCCTCCTGCTTCAGGAATGACCGGCCTTGCCAAGTTCATATCTGTAAGCGAGTAAGAAATGGCCGCTAACCGGCCTTATAATTTTGCTTCCTCCGTATCCCGCCATCCGTCCATGGATCCGGCGACAGTCTCTTCTGTAACAAAACCTCGTTGCAACCAATGCACCAAACACGTCACCACGATTGAGCAGCTGAGACAACAACTTATACAAGTGAAGGTGCTGGGCCTGCACCGGAGCAAAACATTGTTTCCGCATGCGTTCCGCCATGTGGGACACCATCTAGAAGGCACAGGCTTGCATCGACGAATATAGGGCAGTCGAGGCGGAGTTGCATGCTCTGTTGTACGACATCGTCCAAAGTCACCAATGATCCCACGGGAAAGGCTCCGCACCCAAGTCCTGGTGTGAAGTAGAATTTCCTACTTAATTGTCGTCAACGGTCAACGGCTACTAATGTATCCCGTATTTTGCCATACATTAGCCGTGCCCATAATATCATTATGTGTAGTTCCATAATATGTCAATTTTTAATTTGTTTATGATGCTTTGTCAAGATGTTGAAACTGTGCTTTATAAATAGTATTAACTCTGTTAAATCCCACAACCCTATTCCTATGCATCACAGCTCGTTTCCTACTATAACGATTCATCCGAAATAAAATATACAGCCAAATAAGGACGTAACACAGACAATATTAAAAACAATGTTAACGTTACGCTTCGATAAATCAAATATTCGTGATTCAAAATTGAACCGTCGGAAATCAATGTTGGAAAAATGGTTGTTAACCATTTTGGAGGAGCCATTTTGGGGTCTAATTTTGAATGGGATCCACTTAGCAAAATTGACGGGTCTTGGTGGATTTGCGTTCTCCGTCGCAAGGAGATCGAAATCGTATATTTATACGTCCAAAATGGGGTTCGGGTGAATGAGAAATTGATGCTCAAAGTATGCCCATTGGAACCTCCAAGACTAGATTTTGTAACCAACAAAATCCGGATTTTGGTCCTCCAGGTGCCTATAAAAGGAGGCCTCCACAAGGGTGAAAAATCACTTCTGACTTCAGACTTCTCGCTTCATAAAATCTGAGTGCTCGAGCTTTCTTTTCTTTTGTTTTCTATTGTTTTCTTGCTCTTGCTTTTCTTTTGGTAGTTGGTCTTGAGTTTTGGTGATAGAGGGAAGACTTTGGTTCAAGTTCGTCGAGAGCGGTTTTCGATCGTGCTAGACTACCGCTGTTGTCGTTGTATCCTGGGAAATAGATGTCCATTTGAAGCCTCGTGCACTTACCGGAGGGGACAAATCTGTTTTAAGGAAAGCGTGATTCACGTGCCTCGACAAATTTCCGTGTTTGCTTTATTTCGGGTTAAGGTTGTATTTTGGTGTAATTCCTTCCTAATATAATTTTATTGAATTTGCTTGTTCGTTGTTTATTCTTCATATTTTCTAACAATCTTAAAACAGATCGATCCATAGACGACGGACAGGTTATTCGCATTCGGTGGGAATTGCTTTTATTTTCTACGGTTTATGGTTATATATATGGGAGTTTAATTTTTTGAAAAAAAAAAAAAAAACCGTTTCTTTTTCAAACGTTGTCAACCTGAAATTTTTTAAATTATATATATTTATATCGTTTCTTTATATAATATAAAGTTTGTAAACGTTTGTTTTATATATAACGTTTTCTTTGGAAAAGGAAAAAATATATATATATATATCATTTACTTATATAACGTTTTCTTTAATATACGTTTATATATATATATATATTATTAGCTATATGTGCTTATAGCTTTATTTAATTGGTTTTGAATTATTTGCTATATTGTTAATTAGAATTTGATTCTAATATTGTAGTTTATTTTAAGGAATGGCTGACAACATGAACATCGTGCCAACGGAGAATCCATCTGTGACGCCAGTGCCATCCCCTCAGGGAGCCTCGTCTTCAACACTGCCATCACCTCGGGTAGCCTCGTCTTCAACACAGCCTGTGGCGGTCCCTGTTCCGGTTAATCATAATGAGAAATCGGATAAATTCACCGGGCTGAATTTTAAGATGTGGCAACAGAAGATATTGTTCTATCTGACCACTCTGAATCTTGCGAGATTCTTGAAAGAGGATCCTCCTACGATGAAGGAGGATGAGACAGATGCACAAGTGGTGCATGCTGTTGATGCTTGGAAGCATTCGGATTTCCTGTGTCGGAATTACATTCTGAATGGCTTGTCTGATTCGCTTTACTGTGTGTATAGCATGAAAGGATCGGCTAAGGAACTGTGGGAGTCCTTGGATCGGAAGTACAAGTCTAAAGATGCAGGTGCTAAAAAGTTCTTGGTGGGACAGTTCATGAACTTTCAGATGGTGGATTCCAAGACCGTCATCAATCAAGTTCAAGAGCTGCAATTAATCATTCACGGAATTCATACTGAAGGAATGGTTATTAGTGAGTCTTTCCAGGTAGCTGCGATTATAGAGAAACTGCCCTCCGCGTGGAAAGACTTCAAGAACTATTTGAAGCACAGAAGAAAGGAAATGAATGTAGAAGACCTCATTGTGAGACTTCGCATTGAGGAGGATAATAGAGGCTCGGAGAAGAAGCTCTCCAACAACCTTGCTGCCAAGTCCACTAAGACAAATGTAGTGGAGCATGGTCACAAGAACAAGAAGCCGGGGTCTAAACTGGGACCAAAAGGTGGAATTTCAAAGAAGCAGAAATTCCAAGGGAAGTGTTTCAATTGTGACAAAATGGGTCACAAGTCGGCTGATTGCAGATTGCCGAAAAGAAACAAGAAGAAGGAGGCTAATGTGGTGGATGCCATCTCCCAAGAGGTGTCCGATATTAGTCTTTCAGCTGTGGTGTCTGAAGTCAACATGGTGGATTCCAATCCAAAGGAATGGTGGCTTGATACTGGTGCCACCCGACATATCTGTTCGGATAGAGCTGCATTTGCTAGTCTAGTTCCTTTGGAAACTGGGGAGAAGCTGTATATGGGCAACTCCGCAACTTCTGAGATCAAGGGTCAAGGGACTGTATTCCTGAAGATGACATCCGGAAAGGAAGTGAAGCTGCACAACGTGCTGTATGTGCCTGAAATCCGAAAGAACCTGATTTCCGGAACAATGATGAGCATGCATGGCTTCAAGATGGTTTTTGAGGCCCAGAAAATAGTTTTGTCTAAGTACGGAATGTATGTGGGCAAGGGTTATGTGAAAGATGGGATGTGGAAAATGCTTGTAATGGTTGTTAAGCCCAATTCCATTAATAAGAATCAAAAGTCTTCCACTTATATGCTTGAGTCTTCTAATTTATGGCATGGTAGACTAGGACATGTTAATTTTGATACATTGCGTAGATTAATTAACTTGGATCACATACCCGCTTTTGAAATTGATTCAAAACATAAGTGTGAAACTTGTGTTGAGGCAAAACAAATAAGATCATCATTTCAAACAATTGAAAGGAATACTGAACCACTTGAATTAATTCATAGCGATGTTTGTGACTTAAAATTTGTTCAAACAAGAGGTGGTAACAAGTATTTTATTACTTTTATCGATGATAGCACAAAATGTTGCTATGTGTATTTGCTTAAAAGCAAAGATGAGGCTATAGAGAAATTTGTTCTATATAAGCAAGAAGTTGAAAACCAACTTAATAAGAAGATTAAGATGGTAAGAAGTGACCGTGGTGGTGAATATGTAGAACCATTTGGTGAATTTTGTTCACAACATGGTATTATTCAAAGGTCACGCCACCTTATTCTCCTCAGTCAAATGGAGTGGCTGAACGCAAGAATCGTACCTTAAAGGATATGATGAATGCAATGTTGTTAAGTTCTGGGTTGCCATAGAACATGTGGGGGGAAGCCATTTTGTCGGCTAACTATCTTTTAAATAAGATTCCCCGAAAAAAGGAGGATAAAACCCCATACGAATTATGGAAAGGAAGGAAGCCTTCCTATAAATACTTAAGAGTATGGGGTTGTCTCGCCAAAGTATTGGTACCCGGGCCAAAGAAGATGAGAATAGGTCCTAAAACGGTTGATTGCATCTTTATTGGCTATGCCCAAAACAGTAGTGCTTATCGGTTCCTTGTACATGAATCTAAAAACCCTGACATACACAAGAACACGATAATGGAATCTAGGAATGCATCATTCTTTGAACATGTATTTCCTTGTAATTCCAAGGAAGATGTTCCAAGTTCGTCTAAACGAATTCGTGAGACTATTGAAGAGAATAGTCAAGACCAAGAGTCAACTTATGAAAATAAGGAAGAGGAAGAAGAGTTTAGACGAAGCAAAAGGGCAAGGACAGAAAAATCATTTGGACCAGATTTTCTGACTTATATACTAGAGACGGAACCTCAAACGTATAAAGAAGCAATAAGCTCAACTGAGGGTCATTTATGGAAAGAAGCCATAAAGAGTGAAATTGATTCCATCATGCATAACCATACTTGGGAACTAGTGGATCTTCCTCCGGGAAGTAAACCATTAGGTTCTATGTGGATTTTCAAACGGAAAATGAAGGCAGATGGAACAATTGATAAATATAAGGCCAGACTTGTAATAAAAGGATATAGACAACGAGAAGGCCTTGATTACTTTGACACATATTCTCCCGTGACGAGAATAACATCTATAAGAATGATTTTGGCAATTGCCGCACTGCGGAATCTTGAAGTCCATCAGATGGACGTAAAGACAGCTTTTCTTAATGGAGATCTTGAAGAAGAAATTTATATGGAACAACCCGAGGGTTGTACAGCTCCAGGACAAGAAAAGAAAGTCTGCAAACTTGTGAAGTCCTTGTATGGACTTAAGCAAGCCCCCAAACAATGGCACGAAAAATTTGATAGTGTCATGATGACAAATGGGTTCAAAATCAATGAGTGTGACAAGTGTGTTTATGTCAAAAACACAGATAACGGATATGTCATACTCTGTCTGTATGTAGATGACATACTAATCACAGGTAGCAATGATCGGATGATCAAATCTACGAAAGATATGTTAAATTCAAGATTTGACATGAAAGACATGGGACTGGCCGATGTAATTTTGGGAATTAAAATTATAAGATCACCTGATGGTCTTATATTAAGTCAGTCACACTATGTGGACAAGATACTTAATAAATTCAACAAAGATGATTCAGGAGTGGCCAGAACTCCAATTGATGTAAATCAACATCTGTCCAAGAATAGAGGAGATAGCATATCTCAAGTGGAGTATGCAAGAGTGATAGAGAGTCTGATGTACTTAATGAGTTGTACAAGACCAGATATTGCTTTCACTGTTAGTTGTTTAAGTAGATTCACGAGTAATCCAGGGGCCGACCACTGGAAAGCAATTGTTAGAGTACTCAGGTACTTACGTTATACTCGTGACTATGGGCTGCATTATACTAGATTTCCTGCTGTTCTAGAAGGATATTCAGATGCAAGCTGGATATCTGATATACAGGATTCTAAAGCCACTAGTGGATATGAATTCACTTTGGGAGGTGTAGCAGTATCATGGAAATCTTCTAAACAGACAGTTATAACCAGATCCACTATGGAATCTGAGTTTGTTGCTTTAGATAAAAGCGGAGAAGAAGCTGAATGGCTACGACAGTTCTTAGAAGATATTCCAAAATGGCCGAAACCTGTGCCTGCCATAAGCATACATAGTGATAGTCAATCAGCTATAGGCAGGGCACAAAATGCCATATATAACGGTAAGTCAAGACACATTCATTGTCGACATAATACCGTTAGACAATTAATCTCAACTGGAATTATAACGATTGACTATGTAAAGTCAAAAGAAAATATTGCGGATCCGCTAACCAAATGGTTAAATAGAGTTCTAGTTGAGAAATCATCAAGGGGAATGGGACTAAAGCCCACGGAAAAATAGGTCGAACCAGTGGAAACCCAACCTAGGAGACTGGAGATCCCAAGAACTAGGTTCAATGGGACAACTAAACTGAATAGACCGAGTAGGATCACTGTGGGGGGTTACCCCCCGGCTCATTCCTATGATGAAAACAGTGATACCCGTATGAGATAGGTTAAGCTATGCTTTTAATGATTCTTAAGCGTCGGGAATCCGAGCAGAGTAATGCGGGATACTCTTGATTAAGAAATCACCTATGTGAGAGAGAAGTGGGGCCGCTTCAAAGAAGAATTGCTAGGGCTCAATTCTTTAAAAACTCTTGCAGAACCAGGACGATGTCCATGGCCAAAATGGACATAACCATGAGAACTGAACCTGTGTCAGGAAAATATCTGTGTGAGGTATACTATCGTTTACACAAACGGCAGAACAGTTCAAGGACATCATGTCTACTGATCAGCCAGTAAAGAAAGTATATTTTCACAAGGGAAGGTTCAAGGGTTAACGCCTACCCATCATATGCAGATGTTAACCGTAGAACTCTATCACCGTGTAGTGTCTTTTGTTTTCCCTCATCGTTGGTCAATTTTCATTCATGTGGGGGATTGTTGGAAAAATGGTTGTTAACCATTTTGGGGTCTAATTTTAAATGGGACCCACTTGGCAAAATTGACGGGTCTTGGTGGATTTGCGTTCTCCGTCGCAAGGAGATCGAAATCGTATATTTATACGTCCAAAATGGGGTTCGGGTGAATGATAAATTGATGCTCAAAGTATGCCCATTGGAAAGGATTTTTGTTGGAAAAATTATGGAGTCCCACATGGGATGTGAATGGAAACTTGATGGAGTTTATAAGGATTTGTACTTTTAGACTTGGGTAAGCTTGTATACCCAAGATGCTCTCTCACGCGCAGGCGCAGGGGGGGGCAAATCCGAGCCCAGATGGGTTGGGGGCTCAATGTGTGCGCCCACACGACGCAGGCGACGCGAATGCCGGTCCGTCGAGCTTGCTCCGCGCGAGCTTTGTTTTGAAATTTTTTTTTCTCTCCAATAGGAAAATCCGAATCTGGTGTTGGAATAAATTCCGGATTTTGCAACCTCCAAAAACCGGATTTGAATTACCAAATCTGAAATTTTTTTTGAATTTCAAAACCGAATTATTTTGTTCCTTCCAAGACCGGATTTTCTTCTCTTCTAGACCGGATTTTTGAACCTCCAAGACTAGATTTTGTAACCAACAAAATCCGGATTTTGGTCCTCCAGGTGCCTATAAAAGGAGGCCTCCACAAGGGTGAAAAATCACTTCTGACTTCAGACTTCTCGCTTCATAAAATCTGAGTGCTCGAGCTTTCTTTTCTTTTGTTTTCTATTGTTTTCTTGCTCTTGCTTTTCTTTTGGTAGTCGGTCTTGAGTTTTGGTGATAGAGGGAAGACTTTGGTTCAAGTTCATCGAGAGCGGTTTTCGATCGTGCTAGACTACCGCTGTTGTCGTTGTATCCTGGGAAATAGACGTCCATTTGAAGCCTCGTGCACTTACCGGAGGGGACGAATCTGTTTTAAGGAAAGCGTGATTCACGTGCCTCGACAAATTTCCGTGTTTGCTTTATTTCGGGTTAAGGTTGTATTTTGGTGTAATTCCTTCCTAATATAATTTTATTGAATTTGCTTGTTCGTTGTTTATTCTCCATATTTTCTAACAAATCAAAACGGTTAGTCGGCACGTCAGTCCGACGGCCTCAGGTCGTCATGCGCCACCGTCACAAGTACAGCCAGATCTGGTATAAACATGGAGTACCTGCGGCGGGGATGTACCTTCTCCACCCAGCCCGTGCACCAGCCGTCGTCGTAGAACGCCTCTATCGAATCTCCAACCCTGTAGTTGTCAGCAACATACTGGACAGGTCGAGCAGGACGACTAGTAAGACCCGCAACCGTTGGCTTCCTCACCAGGTTCCTCCGATCATTTCAGAGTCCCTTGTAGCAAACGACCTCGTGGCCGGTTGAATTTGAACGGACTATGTTGGCCTGACACCAACGGTGTTGGCCGACATGTACTTCTACTAGTGGACCGAAGGCCCTCCGAGGATGAGCAGGGTGCCACTGACCATCAACCCACTCCCAGTGAAGGCCCAACCGGGAAAGGTCAAACAAAGGTCGTTCGAGCGTGCTCCGAAGTTGGACAGCATAAGTGCCCTCGCCCATGATGACCGTAATCCTCCAATATCCCATCCAGTAGGCGCCCACCTCGTCGTACAGTTCGAACTCCTCCTGCTGCTCCGGTGGTTGGACAGGACTGATGTCCTCTCTCCCTGCTTCCCGCACATGACCAGCAACGCCCGGCGTGTTGGCCTTGAATCTGACGAAATATGTCGTCCCAGCACAACGGCGTCCCTGACGATTTGTCCACCGGAAACCTCGACCTCTGTTCCGTTGGCAAAAAATTCACCGGCGGCAGGGTCCATGAGAACAATAGCAAATATAAGTACCTATGCAGGTGGTTGGAAGACAGAAAGTACACACAAAAGTTGACCAACCATCTGACCTAGTTGAAGATGGTGGGTGGGTTATATGCAAATTCATGGAGCCACCCACTAAGAATTTTGGAAGCCAGAACATCAATGGTGATACGTAATGTACGCATAGTGTGTGTATACTAACGTCCCGTTGGACCACTCATTTGCTTTCAGAGTTGTAGTCAGGTTTCCGACTATGTTCATATTCTCTTTGGCCGAATATCAAACCCATCCCCTATATTAATTGAGTCCAGGTGGAAATCCAGCTTCGAATATCAAAGAACCTTCAACGAATGCGTAAATATTCATCCGCTCACGCATAACAAAAATATATTCAATAAGTTATTTGAATCCGGCCTTTGAATGGAAAAAAATACATACGTATTACTGTCTTTGTTTTTTCTCCTTACTGACTGGTTTTCCCATTTACATTATGAACATGTCTTGTATATGGTCTAATAATGCTCTCACACATGCATTTTGACTCAATCATTACCACAACGTTCACCTTCAAAACTGGCCCCCACTTTGATATTGGTTGTTTTATTTCGCTTTTATTACAGTGGGTTTAGTATCTTGATAATTTAATTTGTTTTTTATTTGTAAAAATTAGGATCGGCGCCATATATGTTATATATTGGGGAAAAAAATTATTTTTAAATCAAAAATTAAACTGAGGTATAAAAACAGTATGGACTTCAGTTAAAATAGATTCGTTGAATAAGTTGATAATTACGATTCAATTACCTTCACGTAATTTTTTTTAACCAACATTTATTAAAATAATTTTTATTAAAACAAATAAAGACTAAATTAGAAGTGGGTTTACTATATGGTCAAATCTGGTATTGCAAAAAAAATAATTTTCTATTGTTATTATGTTTGTGTTAGGCATCACTTACTAAGCGGAGGGTATTTATCAATTATGTTGGTGTAAATATAACCACTAATTTGAAACTACCCACAATCCCAAGTCGAATTGGATGATTTACATAGAGATTAAACGTAATTGATAGAAAATACATTTTACTTTAATTAAAATAAAATAAAATAAACCAACCTGATACTCTTTAAACAACGTCGATGCAATCTCATAAAATATGAAAAAGTACACACAAAAAAAACACTCATCCTACAAATCGTTAAAAAGTAACTTCAAAATTTTTTTTTTCCTGGTTTTTTAAATAATAACTTTATACTTATAATCCAAAACATCGGAAAAAAATTTAAAAATAATAAAAAATAATAAAAAATAAACCTCCGAAACAAACAGAAGTCCATTTTTAGATTTTTTTTTCCCCTTCCTTCAAAAAATAAATAAATAAATAAAACCAATAATTTTTTTTCCTAACAAGATTATATTCTGTTACGTTTTGTTTTATCCTCTATAAATTTTTCTTTATAAATCAATTAAAAAAAAAAACCTCCTAAACAAACAAAGGACTATTGTTAGATTTTTTTTCTCCTAAAAAATGAAATACTGTTACATTTTTTTTCTTTATTTTCTATAACTATATTTTTAAACATTAATGGAAGTGTAAAGAGTGTTGATCACAGTGGATATTAGAAAACTATTTGAGTGTAAAGATATGAAATAGAATGAGAGTAAATCAAAAGATTTGAGGTGTAAGAATTACTTTCCTTAAGGTTTTATTTGCCCCCACTATGAACAGTTTGCTATCGGATGTTTTGACAAATTACCTCTAAGATACAACAAACCCACGAATTTAATGAGTAGTAATCTTATTAAATTCCAGAACAAGAAATAAAACTAATATCAAAAATTGGAGTTTTATAGCCTTAGATATGCCTGTTCATGAAAAGTTATAATAGATACAACAATCATGCCTTTTAAATTAAAAGGTACCTTTTCAGTCAAAAAATGTATCTGTTTCAACAAACATACCTGTTGGTCATCAGAATTAATTATGGCCGTTCGCTTGTAATAATTCAATTAATAGTTTAAATTAAATCTAAAATCATTCAAATTCAACTGTTAGATCGTGTCTGATCAAATCAATGGTCCAGATTTAATTTGAAAAAATACTGCATTGAAAAAGAGAGTGTTCCTTGACTACTTGCGACGATGTGTACGTGCGAAGTGCAAAGTGCGCCCTAATAAGCGCCCTAAACGCCCAATCGCCCACGTGCGCACGCGCGTGCGTGGTGGTGTATAATAGTAATATAATCCCCACTATACACTATTAATCCTTACACCGCATTTGTTTCAATTTATACCACAATACTTACTTGTGCTTTTCCAATGTGAGACTTTTATTGTTTAAACTACCCAATGGTAATGTAAGAGATATTATAATCTCTCTAACAATCCCCCACAAGATTGTAATATTTCTCCAAATTTCTTATTTATATACTCATACTTACAAAAGTTATCTTTCGATTTCAACTTTCAATTAGTGAATATACTTCAAAATACTCACAAGACAAAGGTGTGCAAAGCATTAAACCTCATCTTTTATGTCAATACCGGAAATACATCACGTATGAGCTATCTCGGTTTCAAAATTATGTTCCATTCATGTTAGCACTATTACGGCCATGTGCTCTATTTTGGTTTCATGAGCAGTTGCATGAGTAAACCAAACTCTTGTTAGAAACGGCACCATTTCTTATGCTTACTTTGGGGAAGTTCATTGCATGTCTTAGCTACTCAAGACTTGAACTTCATTAAGAGTTTATACTCATCCTGCACACGTAGCTATTTGCACTAAACATCCTAGAAGGGACATAAACTTAAATTTCAGTGCTTGACCAATCACTTAACGGTAACTTGTTTTTACCCATTAAACTTTAGAGTAGTGGTAATACTACTACAAAGTTGGGTTACCATCACTAATGATTCTTTAAAAGATAGGTTTCAGTCCCTTTCCACTAGATGTATCCTTGACTAGGTCCCTCGCAAGGCCTTTTGTCAAATGATCTACTAGGTTCTTGTTTGTCCTAACATATACAACATTAATAACACCATATGTTATTAATTGCCTCACATAGTCATGTTTCAAGCTAATATGTCTAGACTTTCTATTATATACCTTATTATAAGCTCTAGACAAAGTAGCTTCACTATCACAATACAAATAAATTGACGGCATTGGTTGTGACCACAATTGTATATCAAACAATAAGTTTCTCAACCATTCTACTTCCTTGCCTGCAGCTACTAGTGCTATAAACTCATACTCCATTGTTGAATGAGTTATGCAAGTCTGTTTCTTGGATGCCCAAGATACAGCCCCTCCACCAATAGTGAATATCTATCCCGAAGTGGATTTGTTATCACTTGCACTAGTTATTTAACTTGCATCAGAGTACCCTTCAAGTACTACTGGATAGTCATTATAAAACAAACCCAAATTAATGGTTCTTTTGAGGTAACCAAGTATCCTCCCAATTGCTTTCCAATGCTCAATACTAGGGTTACTTGTGTATCTAGATATTTTGCACACAGCAAATGTTATATCTGGTCTTGTGCAATGCATTGCAAACATCACCAGAATATTCTAGTAATTTAATACTAGAATCAAATAGTGTATCCGCCTCTTTAAATTTCAAATGTTTGAATTTAAGAATCACTTTCTCAATGTAATGAGATAGGCATAACGAATAACCCCCACTATTTTTCTTAACTTTGATACCCAAGATAGTATCTACCTCACCAAGATCTTTTATCTTAAATTGTGAAGTTAATACTTCTTAGTATCATTTACTCCATGCATGTTTGTTCTAAAAAAAAGCAAGTCAACAACATATAAACAAATGATCACACCAAAATCATCTACAAACTTAGAATAAATACATTTATCGGCATTATTGTGTTAGAAACCATGTGATAATATAACCGAATCAAATTTTTTATGCCATTGCTTTGGTGCTTGTTTTAACCCATAAAGTGATTTGATTAACTTACAAACTTTCTTCTCATTTTCAGGCAAAACAAAACCCTCAGGTTGCTCCATGTAAATCTATTTATCTAGATTACCATTAAGAAAAGCCGTTTTCACATCGATTTGATGCACATATAAATGATGTATTGATGCAATAGCCATTAGCACTCTAATAGATGTTAATCTAGCCACAGGAGCATACATATCAAAATAGTCTATACCTTGTTTCTGTTTAAAACCTTTAGCTACTAATCTAACTTTAAAAGTTTGTATAGACCCATCCGTACTGTACTTTCTTCTAAATACCCACTTATTACTTAACGGTTTTGATCCTACAGGCAGATCAACCAAGATCCATGTATTATTTGACATAATTGAGTCTATTTCATCATTTATAGCCTCTCTCCAAAAGGAAGCAACTATAGATGAAATAGCCTTACTATATGTTTTTGGATCTTCTTCTATATTAAGTAATAAGTATAACGACCCGCCTAGCACAGGCCGTTACCGTACATACAGACATAGCATCATACATAGCTTATACAACTTACTTAATTATTACATGAAACACAGCGGAAATTTTTTTTTTTTTACAGGGCGTATATACATATACGAAGCATAAAACATGATCAGTAATGTTTCTTGTGCACACCACTTAGTAGCCATAATTAAACATTCCATAATTTAACATAAATAACAAAATGCGTAGCGGTCCCCATTTTCCACCATTCACAGCGCCCGGTCACGCGATTCCACCTTGCATCATCAATTGCCAGCAGGTTGTTTACCTACAGTATAAACTTAACACAATGAGTTTTCGCTCAGCAAGTACAACTCCTATACTGCGACTCGTAACTTATATCATAACATAACATCATTTTATTGCATATACTTCAAGACATATAGCATGCATGAACCAATTATGTTCATATTATGCTCACTTATTTCTGCGTCTCATAATCTACTTAGGGGCCCTTAACATGTGTGTGTTCGTACTCGGCGCGCGACTATGAATTGGTTGGGGCGGCCAAACCATATCCAACACAACCCACAGTCCAACCCGACCTGGTGCGGGTGGCACGACACAGGCGACGTATCGCCTTTACCTATTTTTCACCTTATCATTCTTAATCGTGTCATACATGATTCCATTTCATGAACATCCCGTTCAATGACATTTTATCATCATTCATATGCATTTAATATATATCGTAAGCATACGTTGCTTACTTAACACATTTCATAGCATAAACTTATTACATACATATAACATAGTGTCACATCATAACACATAGCACAACAATAATATCTAGGCAAGTATACAACTACTAGCATATGCTGTAGGTGGCGTTGTACTTACCTTGTCTATGTCTGGCGATATGCTGTTCCACCTCGGGGCCCAGCTGCAGGTTATATCCTGCTTAATCGAAAGACTAGTTAATATCCTAGCCTATGACCATAATAATGTTGGTTATCCACCAACATTCATGCAATGCATTGGCTATATGTCCCCCCTATCTTAAAACATTTTATGTGTGGTTACGTTGGATAACCTTTCTTATCTATCACATGTGAGAGTGTAAAAAGGTTAGGCTAACACCTATCCTTAAACTTATCATTTTCCGAATTAGGTTAACCGAAGTCAACCTCTTAATTACTAAAGTCAACCCTTTTTTGGGCCAACTTCAGGGCTAAGCCCTATGAGTCAGGTATAAATTCTCGATCACCGTTTGTCTTACCTATTTACCTTGCAAACCTTGAACTTGAGCACTTTAATCTCTTATCTTTATCCTTGAAAAAGCTTTTGGCATAAGAGCCGTAAAACTGCTATAATTCCCCTTAAAATTCCTTGAGTCTTAAAACATGGCTTTTAAAACATTTGAGGGTTTGAAACTGCTTTTGGAACAGTTTCTGTGTTCAAAACAGAGTGTTTAGACAGAAAAATAATTTTTCTCTATTGGTTCTATAAAATTCTGTACAGGAATATTTTGCTCCCTGCACAGTTTTCAGATTTCAAGGTCTAGCTTAAAACTCTTTTGGAATTAGAAAAAGTTTCCTTCATAAAAGTTCTAGCCCTCGAAGAGTTCTAAAACTTTTGTGTTTTAAGCAAAATCCGTTTCTACACCGTTTAATACCAGTTTTTATTTGAATCCCGTTGATCATAAAAACTGCGTCATGATGGACCATCCTCGGTTTTTTGTCTTTAGAACCTCATTTTGGGAAACGGTCCACGTTGTCCCCTAGGAAAGACCCTGTTCTACAACTTTTGTATTTTATATTTTTGCCCATTCGGCCTCTAAAGGCCTGCAATTACCGGTTTTCTGAGACTGACCAGTTTGGAACCCCGAACTGGCAGCCTTGCTTACTAGATTTGGTTTACGTCCTAATTTTCGGGTTCTACTTCAACCGATCACATTGGGAGCTTAATGACAATTCATGCAGCGTTTCTAACTGTAACGCCCCACCTAGCGTAGACCGTTATTATACTTAAAAACTTACATAACACTTAATCTTATCTTATCTCATAATAGCAAATGTGCGGAATAAATTTTTTTTTTATAACTAACTGAAAAGATAAACTTAATAGCTTTATTACTTATTTACTTACACATATAATATTCTTTGTTTCTACCTTTGGTCTAGATGTCTCATACTTACAAAAATATTTACATACTAATTAGAATTAATATTAACAATATACATATAGCAGCTGATAGACTCCATCCCCAAAATTTCACAATTTGCTCTGCCATATCCACCGTCTTGCATCAAAGCTTACCGATAGGTTGCTTACCTACAGTATAGACGTAAGTTGTGAGCTTTTTGCCCAGCAAGTACAACATATAATCCACAAAACATTTCATAAATCATAATGCATGAGTCATTTATGCTTTTTTTATGCTTTCTTATCTTAACATAATTTTTAGGATCCTTACATAAACATAAGTGTACGTACCGTGGCGCGCTGCCATGGAGTAGTTGGGGCGGCTAGCCCTGTCCAACTCAAACCATGAACCAAACCTGACCTAACGCAGGTCGATACGACACGAGAAAAACTTACTTCATAAACATACTTAAAAACATTTCCTTTATCGAAAACAATTTCTTATAAAGAGTAGTTTGCATTAAAACTTAGTCATATCCTCATCAAGTGAGTTGATCATAATGAGCATGCTCCGTGATGCTTCAACATAAACATTCATCATATGCACATCAACATGTATGCATGAAACTTGAAAACACACAAGATTTGAAAACATTTTCATCCATACTGTAGGTGGAGTTGTACTTACCATTTTTGCTAAACCTTTACTTATAGGTTCCGTCACAAACCACAACAGGTTACTTTCCTGTTTCACAAAAATCATAGTATAAGTATCACACTGACACCAACTAAGCAACTAACTTAAAACTAACCCTAACCAATAAATTCGGTCATGAGTATGTGAGATAAAAGTGTCCCTTTTTCTTTTCTTAAAAAGCTGCTTAGGATTAGGTCACACCCTGAACGGTCTTGAGCATTCTGTGTTCACTTAAAAATCAGTTTAGAATTTCACAAAACTTTCTTCACAAAAGTTGTAGACCATAGGTAAAACTACAACTTTCATTTTCGGCCAAAACCTTAATTTAGTTTCTATCCTGATGGTTTCTTACTTTGAAAATTCACAACCACATTTGTAAACCTTAAAATTTTGCTCTCGGGTTTTGATCAAAACAGAGGCTCTATCAGCCTTATTTTTAAAAACTGTTCACATTGTCCCCTAGGATTTTCTCTTTTGAAAAACTTTGTAGTTTTAACTTTTTACAAATTCGGTCTCTAAGAGCCTCAAAATCACGTTTCCAGAAAAACCATTCTTTTTACACCGAGAGTGACAGTTTTCTTCCTATCAAACCCTAACAAAATCTTTGTGCATACAAAGTTAAATGATTAAAACCGTGATTCATTCATAGCTGCAGGGTATTTCATATCCTTTTTAAGACCCTAAGTTCATTTCATAATCATAACATTCTCATACATATACCGAATGGTAAGCTAGACCAATCTTAGGTTCCTTAAATTTCTACAACACTAGTTGCAACATAATCTATCCTTTCTTTTTATTTGTCCATTAAACATATTTTCTTGAGCTTATACATACATGCATGGATCAGATCATAGGTTTTCTCATAACCTACTAACTTTTACTTACAACCAAAAATCATAAACTTACATAACTTTCAAAGCTAGAGACCATAAAATCTACATCAACCGAAAATCATACTAGCCGAACTTTGTGAATGCAATCTAGGGGATACACTTAGGCTCATGCATATCTTAAAGCTTAATTTAACACTTGACCAAAAGATCATAAAGTAGTGAAGCTTACCTTAACTTTCGAGAAACTCAAATGGAGCTAAAGCCAAGAATCCTCTACACACTCTTAGAACAATACCTCCGGTTCCCTTTCAAACTCTAAGCTCACTCTTCTTCTTTGTTTTTCTCCTTACAAGGCTCGGTTTTTAAATGTGAAATAAAGGTATAGCAGTTCACTCTTAAGCTTTTCTAAAGTCTTTTAATGTTCAGACTTTCACCTATTTATAGGTGAAACCATGAGCCTTTAAGACGTCAATGTGTCATCAAAATGGTGCATGAATGGTATGAAGTGTCCGGTGTAGACTTGATCATTTGACAAATAATCCTTCTAAAATTTTCTTGTGATTATTGAGGTCTTGAGGTGTCCTTCTAAGGACATGCAACGGCTAAGTGTCTCCTTAGGAGTAGTCGGTGGTTAAGGTTGAAACATGCAACCCTTGAAGTGAGACACAAGCAAGACTACACCACCTACTAATCTACTAGTTGGTGTAAATGTGGCAGCCCTTTAGGATGACAGCCGACCAAGTGGTTGCTATTACATACTAAAACTTTCATACTCAAGGCTCCTTGGTGCTAGGTGTCCATCCTTGTATGGTTGCTTATGAGGTGCATAATGCATGCATGCTTTTGATAAGAATCTAAGCTTCATGATTGAACTTTTCGAGCTATGAGGCATGGGTTGTCAACCCTTTGTGTGTTCGGTTATGGGTGGGGGATTGATGCATGGATTTGCTAACCACATGCTAGCTTTACACTCTTGTTTTTCAGCTTTTATATGAGGTGGCTGCTCCCTATGAGGTTCGGCCATGACATGTCACAAAGGGAACCATTTAAGGTTCAACTAAGCATAGCTATATACCTATAACTCTAACTAGTATGTGAGGTGTCCAACTTTCACACATTCCACATTTTCTTTTGCTTGTATAATGGCTCATAAAACCGAAATTTTCATCTCCAAATTAAAAAGGTGGACGGCTTCTAGGCAGCCATGTGTCTAAACTGAAAAAAATGCAACCTAATCTTAACTAGATGATGCATAGACTTCTAACTAGATCAACCAAATATGATTGATCTTCAACTTGATTGGATTCTAGCTAATAAAATCTAGAATTTCAAAGCTTTCTTTACCTATTAAAATCATAACTCAAACTTTTCTTGAATCTCACATTTTGACCTCAAAAAGAAAAATTCCTTACATCTAGGCCCCTAAAAGCTATCCGGCCCTAAATGGTGACATTTGTCATCTTTTCCATACTTGGTCATCCTTTTAAAAACCGAAAAATCATCCATAAGACCTTGTTTGACTTTATCTACTTTATACTTAATTTACCTATAATGGTCTCATAACTTTTTCTACTTATTGCATTAGTCATGTCTTAGGACATGTTAACCTAACCTTGACCGATATTAGTTTTCAAAAATCTACTTCACCTTTTTTCTATAAAAGGCTCAAATCATACATACATAACTTACCATTGAATCTTAAACCTTTAAGAATTCAAGGATGTGTAATAAATCATAACATAAATCTCATATAACATATGCATTTCAAACTTGAATATCCTTTAAAAAGGAAAACATGTATTTAAAGAAAAATTGGTTATTACACTAACGTTTTGCATGTCCCAACATGTAGCCCTAACCCGTTCATGCAGCCCATAGAAACCGACTCCTAACCTAGAGTTGCATGGCTAGCATGTTCAAACCATTCAAGCATTCAACATTCATCCATACAACATCATACCAAAAAAAAATTTCTAACATCCTATCACATGCTCAATCATACTTCTAGGGGACATACAACCTCATGTAAGATTTCTAACATGCAATCCTAGCATTCCAAATAAACATAAACATATTAATGAACATAAAGGAATCAAACCACATCTAGCAACCTAATCAAGCACTTTTAAGGGCATAAAACTAAATTAGTGAGCTTATGCTCTTACAACCATTAGCTTGAACAAATACATTTAAATTTGAACTTAAAAACTTGATTGGAAAAGGATTTAAGCTTTTTGAAAAATTTACCTTGAAGTGGATAGGGATTGGCTATAAGACTTGAACCAAATCTCACACCCTTGACTCTAGCTCCTACAACCGGTTTTGGCTCACCAAAATGCACCAAACTTAGCTGTTTTTTTGGCTCAAATGTGCCTTCTTCTAATGCACGGCTACAACACCTAAAATGCACCAAAAATCTGAAAATTTTTCTCCTATTTTCCTGCACAAACCGTGGGCTTCTAGGAAGAGAAATTGGTTCCGAAAACTTACCCCTAGCTTGTTTGAATGAACCCGAACTCTCCCTCAAGCTCTCCCCTAAAAATTCTG
>CM046384.1:27779398-27804398 GCA_025413485.1 Ficus microcarpa
ATTTTTTTCTCCCTTTTTCCTGCTTACTGGTCACGGTTACAGCCAAGAACAAGGGCTGGAAAAATTTTTTCTCACTTCCTCTTGCTCTCCCACACAAACCGAACAACACACACACAAGTTGGTTCAAAATTTTTTCCAGATTTCTTCCTTACTTGCTCTCGGTTTTCATGCAGATTTTTGGGCATAATGGAGCTGCTTTTTCTGATTTAAAAAGGGGTGGAGGCAGCCCTATTTATAGGCAATGTGGGACACAAAATTGTTTGCAATTCGGCCCCCAAAATTTTTGAAATTTTGCACAAAAATCCCTAAAGTGGCCGGCTGTCATTGAGTGGGAAACAAGTAAGAAAAAGCTAGAAGGGGACACATGTCTTGCATGGATTTGTTCTCCAAAAAGTTGGTGATGTCATAATTCAAAAATTTATGATGTCATAAATCATAAGGGCTTGTTTGTCTCCTCTTTCCAATAAGCAGTGTAATTTAAATTTAACATAGATAAATCTAATATTGTGTTGTACTAATACACAGTATTAATATTTTATACTGTCATAAAAATTTTATCTGTGAAAAATCGGGCTGAAAAATTTTTTCTTTATTTTTTCGAACCCTTTTGCTCTGTACCCTAATTTTGCATGCTTGATTTTTCTATAGTAGTTTTAGTTCTCAAATATGTCATCTTATCTGAAAAAATGAGTTTTCGCAGTATTTTTCCTATACTGCATCTCACAAAATTGTACAGTGAGGGTTTTGACCATTTTGGTCAAACTTTGACTTTTCCGGGTCAAAGTTGACTTTTTTGGTCAACCCTTTGACTTTCCTAAAATGATGTAAATTTCATCTCTTTTCATCCGAAAAGACCATTTATCATTCAAAACAAACATACTTGAGTCTTATAAAGCTATAAGGACTCGTTACACATAATAAAGTTCTGAAACAAACTTTTTTCATAAATGCCGATATGGCATGCATTTAATTCCTTTTAAAAGGAAATAATAACATAGAAAAAGTCAGGTATTACAATAAGGGTATTTTATTAAGTATATTATTTCTATCTCCTTTAACCAAAAAGGATAAGGCTTAGATGAAATGAAATCAGGGACTAATAGCTTTTCTTTCCTTTCTCGTTGACTTCTCCTTGGTTCAAATTGTACTTCAGATTCTTTTTTTTTTTTTTTTTTTTTTGTTATTAATGAAGGAACTAGAAGTTAAGTCACATGGTGAATTAGAATCATATTTAAATTTACATGTAGAATCATTACTAAATTTATTTTCAATAAACTCAACATCTCGTGATTCTAGAATTACATTAGAATCTAAATTCAACAACCTGTATGCCTTGGAATTTTCTGCGTATCTCACAAAAACACTTTTAATCCCTCTCGGTCCTAATTTTGAAGATTTAGGGTCATGCAATCTATAGAAGGCCAAACAGTCCCAAACCCTTAAATACATCAAATTAGGCTTTCTACCTTTCCGCACTTCATATGGTGATACATGTGTTTTCATAGAAGGAATTATATTATAAACATGACATGCAGTAAGTAAGGCTTCCTCCCACAGATTGTTTAGCAATCTAGCATTTAGAAGCAGGGAATTAATCATATATGTGAAGGTCCTGTTTTTTCTTTCAACCAAACCATTTTGTTAAGGAGTAAAAGGAGCAGATCTTTGATAAATAATTCAATGCACTTCATAGAAGGCATCAAAATCATTTGAAAAATATTCACCACCTCTATCACTTAGAACCATTTTAATTTTCTTTTCCTTTTGGTTCTCAACTTCAGCCTTGAAAAGTTTAAATTTATCAAAGGCTTCATTATTTATTCTCAATAGATATACATATGTAAATCTAGAACAATAATCTATAAAAGTGATAAAGTATCTTTTCCTCCTCGAGTTAAATTACCATTGTATTCACAAATATCAGAATGTATCAAATCTAATATTTTTGTATTTCTCTTTGCCTTAGGAAAAAGGTTTCTTAGTCATTTTTCCTTGAATACAAATTTCGCATTTTTCATGATTAACATTGCTACATGAAATTAAACCATGCTTGGACATATATTTTAAAGATCTAAAATTCAAATGTGCTAAACGAGTGATCAATGCGAAATTATCACACCTATTTTCTACTCGCAAGTACACGAGGTCATCAAGTAATAAAGTACTGAGTGAGTGTCATGTCCCATAAGGATTGTGTTACTAAAAACTAGCTAAGTATTACGACTAAAATAACCTAGTTTTTATCCAAAAAAATCAAAAATAAAATGATGTTAACAGAACAAAATTAAAATGCTAAACTAATTTAATAAGCAAATAAAACGATGCAAGGAGTGTTTAAGGATCGCAGGGGGCTCTAATGATAAGGTAGTTAGGGTTCTTGATTTCATCTTGCCTAGTTATTCTAATCATATTCAATGCCATTGATTTCCCTCAAGCCAAACATTAATCATGAATTTCCTATAATAATCCAACTCCTTCTCTTGAGTGCCGAGTCAAATCTATGTAAAACAACCTAATTAATATCCCTATTAAATAAGTTAGTGTGCATTCATTAAGCCATAATTCATTTGTGATTACCTAGAGCATATTTATCTCCCGATTTCAATACTTACTAGGCTGTGCTCAACAAATCCCAACATGTGCACTTGACTCTCTCAAGCCTAAATCCACATATCTAAATCCTCTGGCCAATCTTTCAATTGATTAAGGCATTAAGCAAAGAAGAACACAAATGTTTGGGCATAAGAAATATCAAATAGTATTAAATATTCATAGCATAACTGTAGCAAGATTACATCAAGTCCCCTAGCATGAAAATCTAGCAATCCATCAATGTAAACTCAAACATATTCAAGCTTGAACAAATCTGAAAATGCATAAAGAATCCACAAAAAATAAAGAACTACTAGATATAAGAATAGGAGGAGAAAAGAAGAAGAAAAATAAAACTCCAATGTAGTGCAACTCCAAATCTCCAGCAGCTTCCTTCAATGATCCTTCTGGAATATAGGTTTTTTTTTTTTTACTTCTTCTCTCCTCTCTTTTCAGTCGTTTTTATCTCTCTAGCTCCAAATCCCCTTTTTTTCTCACCAACTTCCCTTCTTTTGTTCGTGGGAGCTTCAGGTGGAGAGAAGGCGTGCCTCAGCACGTCTCGCGCGCAAAGCGCACGCTAGCTGAGCTCACGTTGGGGTTGCACGGGCGGCACCCCCTTCTGACTTGATCGAGTGGGCGCGTGGGCGCGCGCCCTTAGAGGCACGCCCGCGCCTCCATTGCGGACTAAAACTTCATTTTCATCTCCTTTTCTTCCAAAATCCAATTTTTTCTTTATTTATCTGAAACACTCACAAACACATTAAACCAACCAAAAAAAAAAAAAAACTAAAAGATTTTGCAAATTATCCAATTTTAGGACATTAAATAAGTGAGTAAAAGCTCACTTATCAAATACCCCTAAACTTAGAATTTTGCTAGTCCTCGAGCAAGAACAAAACAACGAAAAAAAAAAAACTGAAAGGATAAAAAATAAAATAATAAAATAATAAAATAAAATAAAAAATCAGTGTGAAGTTGAGTAACAAAATTGACGATCATGAATTTTACCTTAAAATCTACAATTGTCTTAAGCTCGAAAGGAAAATCAACCATTGTGATTATCTAGTATTTCAACACTTAACACTAGCACAAATCCACTTAAGACTCGTGTGTATGTGAAGGCCAAAACCACCCAAGCAATCAAATACCGGATTGATTTATGCATCAAGGAGGTTCATGAACTTATCGCTATATGATGCACTTAAGAACTACCATAGGCCCAATTTAGTGTTGCTCTCCACTAATGTAGGTTAGTGTAACATTGGAGATCAATAGGACTTTGTACGGCTTGTAACGTAAGGCTAAGGTAAAGGGTAGGTGAAAAAGAAAATTTTCAAGCTCAAATCACCCTATGCACGCCTTGCACCCTCAATATCTGATAGACTTTACAAACATTCAATGGAAAACCCCAAAATCCCCAATCAACTTAATCGCTCACCCTTTCATTCCAAAAAAAATAAAAAATACAAGCAAACAACTCAAAGCTTTTTTTTTTTTTTTAATAACCCCCAAACTTATTTATTTACATGAATACTTTGGGGTTTTTTTTTTTGAATTCAGTAACAACAAAAATAGATACAAAATAACCAGCAAAGAATGATCCAGGCCCCCAACCCAAGCTCATGTTAACCAAAATACACTCGAATACAATGAGGAATGCATTTCGTGCCTAAAGTGATGGGTTAAGCGTTTGGTGAATTCTTTGATTAGTTAGATTATACTATTGTGTGTGAAGAAGAAATTGGCTTAAAGGCTAAAAAGGGGACATCAAGGGATAATTTCCGAAAGGTTTGCTAGAACGGCTCAAATGGTCCAAAAAAAAAACCTTTGCCTAAATCACTTCTCCATGTTACTTAACTTAGGATTTTGCCTTGAATTTTACCAAATTGGGTTCTAGAGCTCTTGATAGACCATGAACCTAGCCAATTGCATGAATGTTCTCTAGTTATTTGAAAGAGTGAGTGGCTAAGATTTTGGTGCTCAAGTGATTAAGAATCAAAAGTGTCTCTAGCTAGCGCGAGTGTCAAGCACACAAAAATCACAATTGAAAGACGTTACAAATGACCTCAAGATAACAATTTGTAGTTATCACTATCATCGATTCATGGTCAACTTTTACCAACAAAAACTCACACAAATATATATATATATATATTTGAATGGGATTCAAAATGTGACTATACAAGAAAACACTAAACTAAATTTAACTTTTCCTAAAAACAAACAAACAAACAAACAAGAGATGATTAGAGAAAGCGTATGAAAAAGCTGTAAAAAGAATGTGCATTCCCCTCAAACTTGTAGACAACATTGTTCTCAATGTTGTACTAAATAAAAGCACAAGGATACATACCTAAGGGATGAAGTTACATCCCTTCATCGTCATCACTTCCCTCTCAAATTTCTAGTGGTGATGGTGGAGAGTGGTAGGGCCGGAGGAGCTTCTCGCTAGGGAGCACACGGGCATGTGCCTGTCACGGCCTTGCTGAGCCATTCTATCCCCTAAACTTTGATTCTTTAGCCGCCTCTCCATCTTTGAACCCTTTGATTTTTCTTTCAACTCTTTTCATTCCTTTAATCTTCTTGATGCCTATTAGAACATTAAAACAAAAATAATTTTGTCTTTCAAAAACATTAATTAAATGCAAACCAAAATTAAAAATAAATGTAAAGATGCAAATTTAAAAGATGAAGGAAAAGAAAGCTTGGGTTGCCTCCAAAGAAGCGCTTGGTTTAACGTCTCCAACTAGACGTGGTGATGCCTCCACTCAATTTGGGTCTGCAAAAGAGATGCTAACAACTTTCCGATCTTCTCCTCTATGGTAATGCTTCAATCTTTGCCCGTTCACATGGAAAGTTTGCCCATCTCTTCCTAGAAGTTCAACTGTATCAAAGGGGAATACTTGCTTGATTTCAAAGGGTCCAGACCACCTCGATCTCAATTTTCCAGGGAAAAGTTTCAACCAGGAGTTGAAAAACAATACTTTATGCCCCGGAAGAAATTATCTCCTTAAGATTTGCTGATCGTGCCACTTCTTTGTGTGCTCCTTGTAGAGCCTTGCATTCTCATAGGCCTCATTCCGAAATTCCTCAAGTTCATTTAGTTGGAGTAGGCGCTACTCACCGGAAGCATTCAAGTCAAAATTCAACTTCTTGATGGCCCAAAATGCTTTGTGCTCGAGCTCCACCGGTAGATGGCAAGGCTTCCCAAACACCAACCGATAGGGTGACATTCCGATTGGTGTTTCGAAAGCTGTCCTATATGCCCATAAAACATCGTCAAGCTTTGTTGACCAATCCTTACGGTTAGTATTCACTGTCTTCTCCAAAAAAACCTTGACCTCCCAATTAGAAACTTTCGCTTGACCATTGGTTTGTGGACAGTAGGCAAAGGCAATTTTGTGCTTTACTCCATACTTGGCCAACAACGCATCGAACACCTTGTTATAGAAATGCGTCCCTTCATCACTTATGATGGCTCGAGGGGTGCCGAACCTTGAGAAGATGCTCTATGCAAAAATTTCATGACCACCTGGCTTTATCTGTTGGAGTGGCAATAGTTTCCACCCACTTAAAGACATAATCCACCGCCAAGAGAATGTAAAGCTAACCATATGAAGGTAGGAAAAGTCCCATGAAGTCAATGCCCCAAATATGAAATAGTTCACCTCAATGATATTGCTTAATGGCATTTCATGCCTTCTAGAGATGTTCCCCACACATTGACAACGGTCATAACACTTCACAAACTCATGACAATCCCAAAACAAGGTTGGCCAATAGAAACCGGATTAAAGAACTTTCGCTGATGTTCTTGCTGCACCAAAATGTCTACCATAGAGCGACGAGTGACAACAATGGAGAATGTCATGTATCTCCTCTTCGGGAATGCATCTCCGAATAACTTGATCGGAGCATCTCTTGAACAATATTGGATCATCCCAAAGATAACATCTCACATCATGAAGGAATTTCTTCTTCTAATAAGGAGTCAAGTCCAGTGGTAAAACCTCACAAGAAAGGTAGTTGACGAAATCTGTAAATCAAGGGAGCCTCACTTCAACCTCAAACAAGTGTTCGTCCGGGAATGCTTCTTGAATAACAGGGTTTCGTCCACTTCCAATTCTCAAGCCTGGAGAGATGATCTGCAACTACATTTTCCGAACCTTTCTTGTCTCATATCTCCATGTCAAATTCTTAAAGCAAAAGAATCCAACGAATTAAACGAGGCTTGGCATCTTTCTTAGCAAACAAGTAACGAATTGCTGCATGATCGTGAAAACTACCACCTTGGACCCAATGATGTATGACCGAAATTTATCACAAGCAAATACCACTGTAAGCATCTCCTTCTCAATGGTGGTGTAATTGAGTTGGGCTTCATTCGATATCTTACTAGCATAGTAAATAGCCCGAAAAATCTTGTCTCTCCTTTGACCAAGTACTGCCCTGATGGTATAGTTACTAACATCACACATGATCTCAAATGGTTCATTCCAATCGGGTGCTACAACGATTGGAGCCAAAACCAGTTTCTCTTTGATGATATTAAAGGCTTCCAAACAAGACCCATCAAAGTTGAAAACTGCATTCTTCTCTAGGAGGTTACACAATGGCTTGATAACCTTAGAAAAATCTTTTATGAACCTCCGATAGAATCCCGCATGACCAAGGAAACTCCATACTCCCTTCATATTTATAGGTGGCGGAAGCTTTTCGATCGTAGCTATCTTAGCCTTGTCCACCTCTATTCCGTTCGATGAAATTTTATGACCAAGAACGATCCCTTCTTGTACCATAAAATGGCACTTCTCCCAATTGAGAACTAAATTCTTCTCCTCACATCGCTGCAACACGAGAGAAAGATTGTGGAGGCAATGATCGAACGTTGATCCAAAAACCAAAAAATCATCAATAAAAATCTCCATAATCTCTTCTACCATGTCCGAGAAGATTGCCATCATGCACCTTTGAAAATTGGCGGGTGCGTTGCATAGACCGAAAGGCATCCGCCGAAAAGCAAAAGTGCCATAAGGACAGGTGAATGTCATTTTCTCTTGGTCTTCGGGGGCTATGGCAATTTGATTGTAGCCTGAGTATCCATCAAGAAAGCAATAGTAGTCATACCCCACCAACCTATCTAGCATTTGATCAATGAAAGGAAGGGGAAAATGATCCTTTTTAGTGGCCTTGTTCAGCTTCCGGTAGTTGATACAAACACGCCATCTAGTCACTGTTCTTGAAGGGATGAGTTCATTATTTTCATTTTTCACCACCGTCATACCACCCTTCTTTGGCACAACCTGAACTAGACTAACCCATGAGTTATTCGAAATGGCGTAAATGATCTCGGCATTCAACAACGTTAGCACCTCAGCAAGCACCACCTCTTTCATGGCTAGATTTAGTCTTCTTTGGTGCTCAATAGATGACTTGTAAGCATCTTTCATGAGAATCTTATGCATGCAAATAGTAGGACTTATACCCTTAATATCTAAAATAGACCAAGTAAAAGCAAACTCATGTTTCTTCAAAACAACCAGGAGCTTCTCTTCTTCTTCCTTGCTCAAAGAAGCCGAGATAATAACCGGTTTAGAAGAATCCTCACCTAAAAAGGCATAGCGAAGATGTTTTGATAGTTGTTTCAACACTAACCCTTCTTTCGACGAGCTTGGAGAGATGAAGCAATCACCAGGCTTTTCTAAAATTTTCACTTGAGCCACATCCCCCACTTCACATGGCAAAGCCTCAAGAACTAGAACACTATCAACAATGCCCTCTTTTTTAATACAAAAATCTCCACCAAAATCAATCATGTTCAAAGGTGCAGTGAGGCTATGCTCTAGAGGGTCATCATAGGTCACTTCTTGGAAGAATTCCTTGATGCACGAGTCTATTACTTCTACCCGGTGACAAGTTGACTTCTCTTCCAGAAATCTCATTGTGTTAAGGATGTTGAACTTTACCTCCTCATTATTCACCCTTGAGTTAAATTACCACTTTGCACGTCAATCAAAGCTCTTCCAGTAGCCAAAAAAGATCTCCTAAGGATGATGGGGATTTTCCGATCCTCTTCCATATCCAACACAACAAAATTTGCAAGGAAGAAGAATTTATCTACCTCCACCAACATCCTCTATGACACCCCTTGGATAAGTGAGAGACCTATCCACCATTTGCAAACATATGGTGGTTGGTGTGACTTCCCCATGTCCGAGCTTTCGGAAGACAAACGGAGGCATAAGATTGATGTTGGCTCCAAGATCACACAAGGTCTTCTCGAAGTAAGAATCTCCATTAGTGCATGGGATAGTGAAACTCCCCGAGTCCTTCAACTTTTGAGGCAACTTCCTTTGGAGAATCGCATTACATTATTCCGTTAGCTTAACAGTCTCATAATCCTCCAACCTCCGTTTTTTTGCCATGACATCCTTCATAAACTTGACATAATTAGGCATTTGTTCAAGTGCATCTGCAAAAGGAATGTTGATATGGATCTTTTCGAAAATCTCCAGAAACTTCGAAAATTAAGCATCCAACTTTTTCTTCTTGAATCTTTGCAGATACGGGAGGGTAGGAGTGATGAGAAGAGGATTATCCGTAAAAGAGATCGACCTAGGCCTTGCACTCTCCTTTGGTTTTTCCGATTCTACATCTTCTTTCTCGGTTTTATCCCCTTGGGGCTTAGGAGCCTCAACTTCTTTCCCACTTTTCAAAGTGATAGCTTTGCAATGGTCCTTGAGATTAGGCTCCGTATCACTTGGGAAGTTTCTGGATGATTAGCCCTTAACTGCATTGGCTAGTTGACCAATTTGCACCTCAAGGGACTCCATGGTTGCATTCATGTTGTTACAATTTGTCTCAATGTTGTCAAGTCTAGCCTCATCCTTGTTAAACCTCCTTCTAGTGTCAACATTGAAGGTACTCAACAAATCTTCTACCGAAGGTTTCTTTTCCACCACTTGTTGGTTGAAGCCTGGAGGAGGTTGCAGACCATTTCTGTTGTTGGCATAAGAGAAATTCTCATCGTTTCTCAAGCCAAGATGATAGTGAGTGGGCAAGTGATTGGGTCTATAGTTGAAGTTTCTATTGTTCACAAACTAAACCTTCTCTTGAGTGTACTCATCCTCTGCAAAAGATGCACTGACACCTACCACTGCCTCTCTACTAGATGGCGCTTCTCTATTAGTCAAGGCTGCAATTTGATTAGACAAAACTGAGACCTGTGCTGATAATGAAACCAATGGATCCATATCATAAATACTATCAGTTTTCTTCAATATTGAGCGCTCTAAAGGCCATTGATAACTATTGGTAGACATTTCCTCAAGCAAATTATAGGCCTCTGGAATAAACTTTCCCATCAATGAGCCACCTGCAGTGCTATCAACAATAGTCCTTAATTGGCCATTCAACCCATTATAAAACCTATCAATCAACATCCACTCATCATAATCATGTTGGGGACATCTTCTGAGCAAGTCCTTGAACCGTTCCCAAACTTCATACAACTACTCAAAGTCATTCTGACGGAAAGATCCAATCTCACTCCGCAACTGGGATGCCTTAGATGGTAGGAAAAACTTTGTAAGAAACCTCTCAGTCATCTTTTCCTAAGTATTAATACTCCCATTTAGCAAAGACATCAACCACTGTCGAGCCTTGTCTTGAAGAGAGAATGGAAACAATTTCAACCCGATGGTGCCCTCAGTGACACCATTAATCTTCACCGTGCCGGCCATTTCCAAGAACATGGACAAGTGAGTGTTCGGGTCCTTATTAGGCAATCCCCCAAACTGATTCTGTTAAACCATCGAGATCAAAGAAGGTTTCAACTCAAAATTATTGGCATTGATAGTCTGCCTCCAAATACCTGAATAGTGTTCCTAAACTGGAGGCTTGAAATAGTCTCGAATTGCCCTCTGTTGCTCAATATTATTGTTATTATTATTGTGATCACCCATAACTCATGCTTGATTTCTCCATTCCCTTCTAATTTCACAAAGTGTCCGATCAATTTCTAGGTCAAGAGGTAACAATTCCAAGCCACGGGCCCTTCGCATTCACCTTCAAGAACAAAAAGCAAGTGAGCAAACAAGAATTTAGAAGAATAAAATAAAATAAATAAAGTAAAATCGAAACGCCTAAATTAAAACAGGCTACTTTGTCACAATATTAGCCAAGTTTTTAAAACCACCAATCTCTAGCAACGGTGCCAAAAACTTGATCAATGCAAAATTATCACATCTATTTTCTACTCGCAAGTGCACGAGGTCATCAAGTAATAAAGTACTGAGTGAGTGTCGTGTCCCATGAGGATTGTGTTACTAAAAACTAGCTAAGTACTACGACTAAAACAACCTAGTTTTATCCAAACAAATCAGAAATAGAATGATGTTAACAGAACAAAATTAAAATGCTAAACTAATTTAATAAGCAAATAAGACGATGCAAGGAATGTTTGAGGATCAAAGGGGACTCCAATGATAAGGTAGCTAAGGTTCTTGATTTCATCTTGCCTAGTTATTCTAATCCTATTCAATGCCATTGATTTCCTTAAAGCCAAACATTAATCATGAATTTCCTATAATAATCCAACTCCCTCTCTCGAGTGCCGAGTCAAATCTATGCAAAAAAACCTAATTAATATCCCTATTAAATAAGTTAGTTGTGCATTCATTAAGCTATAATTCATTTGTGATTACCTAGAACATATTCATCTCCCGATTCCAATACTTACTAGGCTGTGTTCAACAAATCCCAACATGTGCACGTGACTCTCTCAAGCCTAAATCCACATATCTAAATCCTCTGACCAATCTTTCAATTGATTAAGGCATTAAGCAAAGAAGAACACAAATGTTTGGGCATAAGAAATATCAAATAGCATTAAATATTCATAGCATAACTGTAGCAAGATTACATCAAGTCCCTTAGCATGAAAATCTAGCAATCCATCAATGTAAACTCAAACATATTCAAGCTTGAACAAATATGAAAATCCATGAAGAATCCACAAAAAAATAAAGAACTACTAGATATAAGAACAAGAGGAGAAAAGAGGAAGAAAAATAAAACTCCAATGTAGTGCAGCTCCAAATCTCCAACAGCTTCCTTCAATGATCCTTCTAGAATTTAGTTTTTTTTTTTTTTACTTCTTCTCTCCTTTCTTTTTAGTCGTTTTTCTCTCATTAGCTCCAAATCCCCTTTTTTTCTCACCAGCTTCCCTTATTTTGTTCGTGGGAGCTTCAGGTGGAGAAAAGGTGCGCCTCAGCACGCAAGAGCACGATTGGCTGGGCGTGTGCTGGTGAGGCGTGCGCTGGCAGGGCACGCGGTGGCAGGGCGCGCGTAAGTGAGGCGTGTGCTGGCAAGGCACGCGGTGGCAGGGCGTGCGCTGGTGAAGCGCACGCTGGCTGAGCTCGCGCTGGGGTCGCGCGGGCACACGTCCCCTTTTGACTTGGTCGAGTGGGCGCGTGGGCGCGTGCCCTTAGAGGCTCGCCCGCGCCTCCGTTGCGGGCTAAAACTTAATTTTCATCTCCTTTTCTTCCAAAATCCAATTTTTTCTTTGTTTATCTGAAACACTCACAAACACATTAAACCAACCAAAAAAAACTTAAAGATTTTATAAATTATCCAATTTTAGGTCATTAAATAAGTGAGTAAAAACTCACTTATCAACGAGTATGCCAAGTATCAAAAGAGTCAACAATATAAAAAGAATTCATAATTTTATTAATATCATGACTGAGTTTGAACATTCCATCGCATGAGTATCCTTTCCCAACAAAGACCCCGTTTTTGGTGAGAATACAATTTTCAGACTCAAATACAACTTTCAAGCCATTCTTACATAATAGACTAGCAGATAGAAGATTCTTTCTAATTTCTAGAACGTAAAATACATTGTTTAAAACCAATTTCTTATTTCCAGAAGTAAATTGAAGATCAACGCTTCCTTTTCCAACAACTTTTGCAGCATTGTGATTTCTCATGAGAACTGATTAACCATCCTTAACTTCTGCATATGATGAGAACAATGCCTTATCATTGCAGACATGTATGGTAGCACCGGAGTCTAGCCACCAGTCAGAGGATTTGGTCATAGCCGCCATGTTCAATTCAATGATCATGCCTATTTGCATTTCAGAAACTATAGCACAGATTTCTTCAGACTGATTCTCGACCACATTGACTTTGTTCGAATTGTTTTCTTCCTTATTCTTCTGGAATCTGCAGTCACTCTAATGATGGCCTTTCTTTCCACAAAAAAAAAAACATTTTCCATAAGACTTCGTCGAACCATCTTTCAACTTCTTTTTAAACTTCAAATCATTATTGACTTTGAAGTTCTTTTGGAATTTACTTGCTTCAATGACATTAACTTTGGAAGAATCGTGAGAATTATTCTTTAGATCACGAGATCTAGTCTCCTCTTCGATTCTCAAATGTTTTTGCAATTCTTCAAAAGTTATGTCATCCCTCCTATGAAAGAGTTTCTTTCTGTAACTATTCCAACGTTGGGGTAATTTAGCAATTATAGCCCCTACTAGGAATGATTCAGAAATCTCAACTTTCAATTCCTTAAGTTTCGTGACCAGAACTTGCAACTCATGGATTTGATCCAAAACAGACATAGTATCAACCATAGTAAATTCGAGATACTTTAATATGAGAAATTTATTTATACCTTCCTTCTCTGTTTTATACTTGGATTCGAGTGCATTTCAAATTTCCTTCAGACTCTCCATTGAATTATAAAAGTTGTACAGCCTGTCTGACAGAGTATTCAGAATATGTCCTCGACACATCACTTCGTCTCCTTCCTTTCGGCCTTCAATACTTCAAAATCGTCATCTTTTAGTTTAGGAATTGGAGGAAGATTCGGGTCCAGGACATATGTAATTTTCAAAACAGTGAGAAGGAAAAACAGTTTCAAACGAGTAAAATTTATCCCATCAAAGCGATCAAGTTTGACATCAGGAGTCAGAAACAAAGTCATCTTTCTGGCCTCCATGAAATAAAACCTTAAGATTGTTGATCACATTGGGTGGTGGAAAACTGTTTGGGTGTAAAGAAACGAAATAGAATGGGAGTAAATCAAAAGGTTTGAGGTGTAGGAATTACTTTCCTTAAGGTTTTATTTGCCCCCACTATGAATAGTTGGCTATCTGGTGTTTTGGCAAATTACTTCCAAGATACAACAAACCTACAAATTTAATAAGTAGCAATCTTATTAAATTCCAGAATAAGATATGAAACTAATATCAGAAACTGGAGTTTTATAGCCTTAGATATATAACGGCCCCTATTCGCGTACGTGGGTGACCACCCACATAGGGCCGACTACGCGAATGGGAGCCGTTACAAGATATACTTGTTCATGAAGAGTTACAATAGATACAACAGTCATGCTTTTTAAATTAAAAGGTAACTTTTTAGTCAAAAAACATATCTGTTTCAACAGACATACCTGTTGGTCATCAGAATTAATTATGACCGTTAGATTGTAATAATTCAATTAACAGTTTAAATTAAATCTAAAATCATTCAAATCCGACCGTTAGATCGTGCCCGATTAAATCAATGGTCTAGATTTAATTTGAAAAAAATACCGCATTGAAAAAGAGAGTGCTCCTTGACTTCTTGCAATGATGCGTTCGTGCGAAGTGCAAAATGCACCCTAATAAGTGCCCAAAAGGGCCCTAAATGCCAATTGCCACCGCATGCGCTCGCGCGTGTGTGGTGGTGCATAGTAGTAGCATAATCCCCACTAGACACTAGTGATGTTGATGAAAAAAAGGTTTATTGCATAGTAATAACACTTCACTTGTTTCAATTTATACTATAATGCTTACTTGTGCTTTTCCAATGTGGGACTTTATTGTTTTCATTACCCAATGGTAATATAAGAGATATTACAATCTCTCTAACAAAGAGGGAAAAAAAGGAGTTTGTAATTTAAATTTTGTTTAAATTTGTAAACAATTTTAAAAATGTTTATCTTTTAATGTGGTTGTCTGAAAATGACTGTTTTGTATAAATAATCAAAACTTCATCCGAAACGCTGTGCGTTTGCATTGGGCTGCCCACCTCACTTGATAGGCGAACGCGTCGTCATCCGACCTGCTGTCCGTGTGCCTTCCTAGTCCTCGCTCAGTTCGCATATTAATTTTCGCTTTCTCCCCATTACAACCTGCCCTGTTTAGTCCTCGGCCATAACTTTGCTTCTTCCCTATACACAGAATGTTCATTGATTCCTTTACCCCTGACTATACAAAATTCTCCCACTGTACTTCTGACCATCTCTCACTGTTGCAACTCACATCCCCCATCTCTCACTGTAATAAGACCTACCACCAAGTGGGATGATTTAGCAGCATCGAAAGGTTTAAATGTTGGGTTTTTTTTTTTAAGGATATTAAATGTGCGTTTGATTTCTATAAGTCTAGTAATTAATTTGTCTGGAATCATACTGTCACACATCCTTATTGTTAAGGTATTTGTTGGGATTGAAATGGTGCGCTTCTAATTAAGAAATGATGCTTCCTCAAAGGGTCTTTAATGAATATTTTTATTAGTATTTGAAAAATCTTTTTGATAACATTTAAAAAGGAATATGCTAGATGATTGTCCCTCCAACTTAAAAATGAAAAAAAAATGATGAAAAAGTTAAAGCGGAAAGAGAGAGGCCAAAATAAGAAAAACAAAATTTGTAAAACTCGGCCTAGAGGCCCCAGATAATAGCAGGACATTCGACCAAATTTGCAATCACAAAAAAAATAAAAAATAAAAAATAAAAAATAAAAAATAAAAACACGAAAAATTCTAAAAGATACGCTAAACATCATTAGTAATTTAAAAAAAAAATAAGTGTCTAAATTAGAAACAGTCAGTGATAGATGTCGATGAACGCCTTCTTTTTTTTTTTTTTTTTTTCTTTTGATATATAACCTTGCAGCTAAATCTACTAAAATGTCTTTTTTTTTTTTTTTTTAAATCTACTTAGATGTGTGCACATTTTTCATTTAAAATTTTGTTTTGATAGAGAGCAATACTAGGAAACATCAATGATGTTTTAACATTATTCACTAATAGATGATGGATCTCATAACATAAAATCCACCAGCATGACTCACATTTCTATTAATATGATGCTGAATATCACTGATGTTCCATAGCATTTTTCCTTGATAAATTGTGTGTAGTTTAATTACTTTTTATGTTGGGATCTTGTTCTCTTCCCTGTTCTTTCTCTGTTTTTATTTGTTTAGTACCTTATTTTTAAATAGGTTTTCTTTAAAAAAAAAAATTTTTTTTTTTTGCAAGGGAAATTATGATTTAAATTAAAATTGGATAAAAATACCAATATCAATATATGAAACAACCCTATAATGCAAGAGACACAACTTTCGACAAAGTCCAATTCCATCAGTAAAATCTACTGAAGCTCAGTAAGGAGGACATAAGCCGAGACCCAGTGACGGGAAAATTCCTTGAATTTCTTAAAAATCTTATAATCGAGCATGTACAAAGCTTTAAAAAATATCAACAATTGATGGAATATACCAATCGATCTAGAGACAGTTATTCGCAGCACAGAGATTGCAATTGCAACTATAACGACTCGGCTATAACGACTCGGCTACGTAGACTATTACCATACTTACTTTACTTAAATACTTATCTTTCAAAAGTACTGAAATTTTTTTTTAAACTTAAATTCAAAACTTTATACTTATATATATACATATAAGTATATACTTAATTAAGAATTGTATTTTCAAACCTTTTTAACATATCTTGCAAATCATACTAATTATTAGATATCAATATCCTAAAATCAACATAACATAATACGATAAATTTTCAAAATGCGTGACGGTGTCCAACCCAAATTTCACAGTCCGCAATGCCATACATCACTGGTAGGCATACATCATAGTCCGCAATGCCATAATATGATATCATACATCACTGGTAGGCTGCTTACCTATAGCATAAACGTAAGTCATGAGCTTTCACTTAGTAAGTACAACTCTTCATTCTGCAAAACAATCTTAATAAAGAATGCATGAACCAATTATACTTTCTTATCAAATCAATTATGCTTTCTTATGTTAGCATCTTTTTGGACCCCTTACAAAACATGAGTGTACATACCATGGCGCGCAGTCATAGGGTGGTTGGGGCGGCCAGTCCAATCCAACTCAAACCATAGACCAAAACCACTCTCGTGATAGGTCGGTACGACACAAGACAACTTGCTTGCCATTATACTTGAAAACTTGCTTTAAAATTTTAAAACTTCTTCTTGCCTTGAACATACTTAAAAACCCATTTTATACTTGAAAAACCTTTTTGTACTTGAAATCCATTTGAAAACCATTTCATACTTGAAAAACCCTTCACACTTATAAACTTGAATCTCTATTGTTTAAAACTTGAAACTTTGGTCTTTGTTCTTGTCATATCATTTATTATTAGTAAGCATGCTATTATGATGCCACAATAATAAAATATAGAACATATGCATCATATACATTAATGCATGAGCTCTGAAAACATGCAAAGCAATAAAAATATTTTGCCTATGCTATCGGCGGAGTTGTACTTACAAGTCGTCCTACGCTCTTGGTCTATCATCCAAACATAGCACGTCAACAGGTTATACTCCTGTTTTCAAACCAGACATAAGAATACTTCTTACCACATTCCTCCACAAATCTTAACATACACATCAATTAATTAGTTGGTCTCCAACCCGACTACCATTCGTCATAAAAATGTTACCATTTAAGAAATCTTGGGCCTTCTCTCATTTTCTTAAAAAATACCTTGTTTTCATAATTTCAATTATTATCTTGATTTAATACTTGAAATTACCTTTTAAAATCACTTGTAAAATTTTAAAACCTTTTTAAAACTGTTTTCTTTGTAAAACCGTGATTCGTTTTTAATCAAAATTATAAAATCATAAAACTTTGAAAACTACTTATGAAAACAGCCTTGTAGTTTGACTAACGTGTATGTGTAGGAATTTCCTGTACCATACACAGTTTTAAAAATCCTGTGCAGGAATTTCCTGTACCCTGCACAATTTTGAAAATCTAGTTTTATCTTTAAATCAGTTTAGAATTTAAAAAAAAAAAAAATTTCTTCATAAAAAAATTTTCTTCGTAAAAAAATTTTCTTCATAAAAGTTTAGAATTTAAGAAAATTTTGTTTTTGGTCAAAAACATGAATCTACCTTTAACTTACTCATTTCTCCTTTTGAAAAATTTTAGCCGTGTACACTTTTTGTATAGGCCAGTCTCGGATTTTGATAAAAACAGAGGCCTTTGAAGCCTTATTTTTTAAAACCATTCATTTTACCCCCTAGGATTTTCAATTTCATACAACTTTGCAATTATGAATTTTTCCAAATTTGGCCTCTAAGAAGCTCAAAATTCAGTATTCAGAAAACTGTCCAGTTTAATATGAAAATTGACAGTTTTGAAATTTGTTGGTTTTTGTTTAAAAATCTATGCACACTACCTCAAAAGGACAAAGCCGTGAACCTACATCAACATGCAGTGTGTTGGATTCGTTCTTAACATTCATTCATATACTTGTTCATCTTCTTGAAAAACACAACATTTGATAACTTTCTAGTTTATCAAATTGTGTTTTTAAGTTAATTCCTTAACCAACATACTTAGATCATTCACGTAACCATCATTCATAAATCATACATATTCAAGCATGTGAAAACAAATTCACAAACACTTAGTGAGCACATAAAACCATAAAACTCATTCTAGAGCATATCACCAAATAAATGCCTAGAGCTATCAATCAAATCATCCTAAGCATAGATCTAGGCCATACCAATCATATAAAATCATAACATAGGGCAAAATAAAACTTATGAACTTGTACTCTTACAACCCAAGCTTGAAATACACATAAATCCTTGATCAAAACTTAATGACATTCTTGGAGGGTTAAGAAGAATAACTCTAAAGTTTGATGGATTGATCTAAACTTTGGGATGAGAGAAATTTTCCTCCTCACTTCTCTTCACACAACTGGCCATTCTCTTACTCTCTCTCCCTTTTTTTTTTTTTTTTTGTTGTTCCTAAGGGTTAGACAGAAAGTTGGGAGAGAACTAGAAATTTTGAGGTTCAACTAAGTGGTTCATATATAATCCCACATCACCTATTTATAAGTGAAAATTCCAAAATTTCTAACAATATTTTTTTTTCCTAAAAATTGCACATTTGGGCCTAAAAACAAAATATTTGCTCATAAGTCCCCTTAGGTAGCCGGCCATGTGGAGTCATTTTAGGTTAAGAAATCTTTTCATAATTATCCACTTAATTCTTTCCATAATTTCCAAAAATCCTAAAATTCACATATTTATCTTGGATGAGGTGTCCTCCAAATAGGGCTCCGTTTGGCAGTTCCTCCTAATATGTAGTCTATTTTCTTAATAATCTATATATTATAAATACTATTTTAACTATTAAAGTACTGTAATACTGAACTGCAGTCCAGAATTCATCTGTCCTTAATTAGACCGCGTATAGGTTTTTCTTAGGATTTGAAGCTACTAAGTCCTCATTGCTCCAAAATATTATTCCTGATAATTCTAGAGGGGTCCCATGCCTTATTCTTAACTCTGCCTTTGTAATGACAGTCAGCTACAATATAATTTCAATACTGCTTATTATACTGCAATACCGTCTCATACCGATCATGAGTTATCCTGGTCATACTTAACCTATAATAAAAACATAAATTATGATTCTGTCTTTTTACCAAAAGGCCTCATTCTTAGCATAATAAACTTATTATTGAGTCTCATAGCTAATTTAAACGAGAACTCAAACATATAATGATAAATCAGAACATGCATTTATACTAACATACATAATACAAACTTGGATTTCCTTTGCTTTTAAGGAAATCATGAATCTATAAAAATTTTGGTTATTACAGCAACAACCTCCGCATAGCCATAATATTAACGAAACCCATAGACACATACTGTCAGAGAATAACTCAAGCATAACACATACACACACAAACAAACAAAACCGATATGGGAGAACTACCTTCTTTATTAAAAGAATTAAAACTAAAACACAAAATAAAAAGCATGGATGTAAAATAACATCAACCGTTAAATTCTCGCCCCACATGGAATAACCACTCCACCGCACAACACAACTCAAAGGAAATCTATCGGCTCAATTGAAGGTAAGAGATTACCGTACCAACCATCGGATCACCCTCATCAAATCTCAAACCACTGCAAGCTCTCCGAGCTAGATTTAGTTTAGATACTCCTAACTAAAATCCTCTGACCCCATCCCCACCGAAATCACTAAACCACTAATCAACTTCACCGACCATGGTGATGACGCAGCAGCAGAAGTCCCACACAGATTTTCAAATATTAAATCCAATTAATATCACATTAAAATAAACTAATATATTAAAATAATAGATTCGTTTTTTTATAGACTAAAAAATAGATTGTGATATATTAATTTTTGCTAACTACAAAAAAGAATCTTACTAAAGATATATATATATATATATATATATTTGATAAATAAGAGATGTATTTTTATTCTTATCATAATATCCTCTTTATAGAGGGTTTTTTTTCCCCTCTTTCCCTCTTTTCCTTTTAAATTTTCTCATAAATTAAAGTTTCCTTTTGTGTGGGACTTTTGCCGTCATAATTGGCAAAGATGATTGGCGGTTTGATAATCTTGGCAGGTATAGAGTCGGAGGTAAATGGGAGTTTTTCTGACAGATATAACCTAGCGAACTTCTAGCGGTTTGAGATCCGGCTATGGTTGATGCAGCGATCTCTTACCTCTAATCGGGCCGAATTGATTTCTTTTGAATTGTGGTGTGCGGCAGAGTGCTTGTTTAATGTGGGGCGGCGAGAACTTTGTAGGCAATTTTATTTTACAGTCATGCTTTGTTTTTACATTCTAAATTTTAATTTTTTTAATAAAGGAGGTAGTTCCCCCATTTTCGGTTTTTTTTTCGTATATGCGTTCCGCTTGAATTGTTTTCTAGCAGTATTTGTTTGTGGGTTCCGTTAATATTCTAGATATGAGGAGTTTGTTGCAGGTTTTGTGCTGCAAGTGACTGTCTTTTGATCGACCAGAATAATCTATTGATTGTATATGTTTTTTTTTTTTTTTAAGAAATTTGTATATACTCGATTATATAATTATCAAGGAATTCTATGAATTTTTCTGTTACCGGATCTCAACTTATATACTCTTTATTGAGTTTCATCAGATTTTACTGATGGAATCGATTTTAGTAGAAAATTATCTTTTTTGTATTATAAGATTGTTTTATATTTGATATGGGTGTTTATATCTAATTTTAATTTAAATGATAATTTTTTACTTTTAAAAAAATATATCCTCTCTGTATTATAATTTTTTTTTAGGGATAAAGCAGTGGGAGTTGATGAGAACACGTTGAAGTTTAATTTTTTTTTTCCTCGCTCTCTCTCTCTCTCTCTCTCTCTCTCTCTCTCTCTCTCTCTCTCTGGTCATAAATCAGAGTCAGGGAGAGTGAGAAGAAGATAGCCAAAAAATCAGGTCCTTAAATCCCCAGTTTGACTTCGTTCCTCTGATTCCCAGTCTCATCTCTCCTCGAACTTTGGAACCTGTGCCTTCCCACGTTAACCTGGTACCTCATTTCGACCCTTTCTTTCTTTCTTTGCTTCTTCAATTTTTTTGTTTTATTCTTTTTCCCATAGTGTTTGTTTTTCTGAATCTGTTTGGTTTCCCAGAAAAGTTGAAAAAGTTGGGATTTTTTTTAATCTTCTTGTCTTTGACAAAGACTGATTACTTTTACTGTTTTGTGTGTAGATTCTGATTAACGATTTTGCTTTTTTTTCTGATTCTGTTCTTTCTAGAAAGTAGAGTTTATCCGCTCTCCCATTGAACGAGGGGCTTTTTTAGTTCTTCATTAATTGTCTACAGATTTCATTTTCCTGAGAAATATTAATTATTTTCCATATTCTGACACATGAAGCTGTTGGAGTGCTATTAATAATTATTTGTTTTTGTCGCTCGAGTTCTGTCTTTGCACATAAAAGTTCTGTTATGCAATCTAAATTTGCTTTTAGTGATTATCAAACACAATAATCTAGCTCATTTTGAATAATTATTTACAAAATAACAAGAAAATCTTTCTTTCATCCACCTTGTTTATTAATTTCTCCTCAGAAGAAACATGTTTTTGTTATGATCTTTTGAGATCTAAGCCCCGATGAGTTGTATTTAAATCTGGCATCTTTGCTTGTTTAGATCCTTTGAACAAGTAATTTCAATTTTCATTTACCTGATTTTTCTTTCCCATTTTGCTTATGTGTATTCTTCTTGTTACGACTTGTTCTGAACAATTAACAGATCTTCTAGCTCAATCATGGCCATGGAGATTCAATCAAACAATTCTAGCAATCCCAGTTCAGGACAAGTCAAACTGCCACAAAATGAGGAAGCCACTGCTATCCAAACTTCTCCGAACTGTACGGGACTGCCCGTCTCCTCGAACCACACTAATGCTGGTCCAAATGCAAAGAAGTTGACCTTGCTTCCTCTCATCTTCCTCATTTACTTTGAAGTTGCCGGTGGGCCCTATGGAGAAGAGCCTGCAGTCCAAGCAGCTGGGCCCCTCTTCGCCATCCTTGGCTTCCTCATCTTCCCTTTCATCTGGAGTGTCCCTGAGGCTCTCATTACTGCTGAGCTATCCACTGCTTTTCCCGGAAATGGAGGCTTTGTCATTTGGGCTGAGCGCGCTTTTGGTCCCTTCTGGGGTTCCTTAATGGGGACATGGAAGTTCCTTAGTGGGGTCATCAACATCGCTGCCTTCCCGGTTCTTTGCATCGATTACTTGGAAAAGATTATCCCAGTTTTTGAATCTGGCTGGCCCAGGTACCTTGCAATATTTTTATCGACGTTGTTCCTTTCATTTCTCAACTATACCGGTTTAGCCATTGTTGGATACGCCGCAGTTGTACTTGGTATTGTTTCCCTTTCGCCGTTTATATTGATGTCTCTGATAGCAATTCCAAAGATTCAGCCTCACAGATGGACCAGTTTGGGACAAAAGGGGGTTAAAAAAGATTGGAACTTGTTCTTCAACACCCTCTTTTGGAACTTGAACTTTTGGGACAATGTAAGTACTTTAGCTGGTGAAGTTGACAGGCCACAGAGGAATTTTCCCATCGGCCTCATGTCAGCCGTCATATTCACTTGCTTAGCCTACTTAGTGCCACTCATTGCTGTGACCGGAGCAGTTTCTGTGGACCAAAATCGATGGGAAACTGGCTTCCATGCCGACGCTGCAGAAATTATTGCCGGTAAGTGGTTGAAAGTGTGGCTTGAAATCGGTGCGGTGTTGTCTGCCATTGGACTCTTTGAAGCCCAACTAAGTAGTAGTGCCTACCAAGTTCTTGGCATGTCAGATATCGGATTTCTGCCCAAGTTTTTCTCCATGCGCTCGAAGAAATTCAACACTCCGTTTGTGGGGATCTTGGTTTCAACTCTGATTGCTCTTGCAATCTCATATATGAAATTCACTGTCATAATTTCATCAGCAAACTTCTTGTACAGTTTGGGGATGTTGTTGGAGTTTGCATCCTTTGTCTGGCTGAGAAAAAAGATGTCATTGTTGAAGAGGCCGTACCAGGTTCCGATGCGGTTGCCGGGTTTGATAATCATGTGCTTGATTCCATCAGCGTTTCTGATATTTGTGATGGCGATTGCTACAAAGACTGTGTACTTGGTGAGTGGAATTATGACTGCTGCTGGGATTGGGTGGTTTTTTCTCATGAGATTTTGCAAGTCAAAGAAATTACTCGAGTTCAATGAAAATGAACAAGTCCATGAAGGATCATCATTTGGGTGATTGGCTTTGTCTGTAAATTTAATGAAGAAAAGGAGTACATGTAATTATACTCTTACAAAGGATAGACGGGAAAGCAATATGGTTTTCAAGAGGATAGCTTTTTATTTTTCTTTTTTATTTTTTTTTAATTTCAAAAGTCAACAGATTTTTTTTTTTTTTATGCAAGCTCCTCTGTTCCATTACACAGCTGACTTCTACTTTTCCAAAGGTCTGATTTATGAGCTGTTTAGGGACAATAGGAGATGAAAATATTTT
The DNA here is from genome assembly GCA_025413485.1 of Ficus microcarpa. Lineage (NCBI taxonomy): Eukaryota > Viridiplantae > Streptophyta > Magnoliopsida > Rosales > Moraceae > Ficus > Ficus microcarpa. Next base: position 27,803,180 of record CM046384.1, read on the forward strand.
AATTGGAGATTAATTGAATTTTTAGAATGTGCAATTGTATAAAAAAAAAATTATTTGAGTGAAAAAGTGTAACATCTTAAAATATGTTCAAAAAATATATATAAATCTTGTTTCGTTACTCTTGAAATTATATGAAATTAAAAAAAATTAATTTTGATTTGAAATAATAAAGTTATGGATTTTAAAATTTGAGTTTACTATATAGATTTTGAAATAAGAATAGTAAAAAGTAGTTTGAGGTAAAGAAGAAGAAGAAACAAAAACAAAAGATCGTGGAAATGAGATTTGGAAATGAGATTTGGAATGCTCCCCTAAAGGAGCCTTTAATATTGAAGCTATTACTTTTGTGTAGCCTCCAAAAAATAATATCTGATTAAAAAACAAAAACAAAAACAAAAGGTCGTGGAAATGAGGTTTGGAATGCTCCCCTAAAGGAGCCATTAATATTGAAGCTATCACTTTGGTATAGACTTGAAAAAATAATATCTGACTGAGTGGTTCGTCTCTAATTGGGTAAGTAATTTCAATTCATGATAAATAATGATGTTAATATATAAATCTTTTACTTTCAAAGCCGAGTAGGATTGCTAAGCCCCCAAAACATGATTCATTAGAAGACAATCTAGGCGCCTACAAAGGAAAATTTCAAATAACTAAAAGACCAAGAGACATTGATTTTATTTTTCTTTTTCATATTGATTATAAAATAATTCTAATTAGCTACAGAAGCGCCTGAGAACAGAAAATATTTATGTAATTTACTGTGTAACATCTTTAATTTTGAAACTTTTACTGTGACTTGCATGTGTCAACATAAAATATTACACATTAATTAGTTAGTTTTATCCGACATTAATCTTGATGTCACATATCAATCAGATCATACGGATTACAACTACCAGATCCTACGGCTGTGGGACTTCAGATCTTACTTATACAGACATACACGCATATATATCAAACAATATATACATATATATATATCATCCATGAGGTGTGTATCGATTGTAGAAGTAACAATTCGTGTCGCGTGTCGGGTTCGTGTTATGTTAGAGCCGTGTCGAAATTTTTTTCTCCGGACCCGAACACGACCTGTGACCCGAAAACGACTCAAAACCGTGACACGAACACGAACACGAAACGAACCCGTAACGGGTTGACACGACACGAACCGAACTTGACCCGGGACACGAAATTGATACACGACACGAACAATCCG
>CM046384.1:27804498-27854498 GCA_025413485.1 Ficus microcarpa
AAGGGGATTTCCTCTTGAAAATTATTTTTATGTTCAATGAATCTAGCCCTAAAGTTGTATGATCTTTTGGTTCAAGATTTATCCGGAAAATAATTATTAATTATTTTTCAAGTAGGAGATAAATTTTGAAAAGGATTGGAATACTATATAAAGGCTAGGAGTTCTTGAAAAACTAATTTTTGATTTTTTTTTTTAAGGAGAAAAACGTTTTTTAATAATAAAAAAAAAATTTTGTTTTTCTTCCACATCAAAAATTCAGCTTTCTTGTGAGAGAGAAAAAGAAAGAAAATTCAATTGAATCAAAACTGCGAGAAAAGTTAAACCGAGTGATAATTTTTCATAGGAGGTTAACCGGTTCTTGTTTTGTAGTTTTGAAGAAAGAAGTTGGATCAAATTCTCAACGAGGATCATCGGAATTGAGAAGGAGGGATCTAGACTTCGGAAAGTATTACCGGTCGCTTGGATTTATAGAACGTGTGCCCACACACACTCTGAGACATGGAACTCGAGAATAGTAGAGAAGACACGTTGGTCAAACGCTCTAGCAATTCCGAAATCCAAGAAATAAGGTACGCTTGATCATGAATTAATTTATTGTTATATGCATCATGAGCTTCTTTTCCGGAAATGGCATAAAAATTTTAAAACTTCCGCTGCGCCGTAACTCCAATACCGGATCCGATTTTTCCAACAATTTTATGATTAGAGTGAAAAATAATAGCATAAATTTTTTAGCATATTTTGAATTTAGTTCCCAAAATAACCCCATCTCTTCTTTCTCTCTCAAATCTCATTCCCACTTGCAGTAACAGGTCACCGTCGTTACAGTCGCAGCCACCGCCGTCACCATCATTCAAGTACCTCCGGCGGGATGTGTAGATCGAAGCACCTTAGATTCACTGCAATTTGGGTTGGCTACCCATGACCGCGATTGTCCTCGCACTCCGGAGATCTGGTCATGTCAGATGGTGACCGACGTCGGGGCCGCGAACGTTTGCAACATCAAGGCCGCGAGCGACAACGACTCTTCCTCTCCCTGGCGCAATTGTGATTCTAGTGAGGCCCCGAGATCTAGCAAGCAGGTGACAGCAATCGTTCTCGGCAGGAGCTTCAACGCGACAGAGGTGGCGAGCTTCATCACAATCCCCGGCAGCCTTGGGAAAGCAGATGTTGGGGACCAATGACAGTCGCGAGAAGGTCCATTTGACGATGACACTTCGTCGGAGACGAAGATGATGCATTGAAGGAAATGAAGATCTGCTGTGAAGAAGACTAGAGCGAACCTGGAATTTTAGAAAAAATATATATCTATTTAACCAAATATGCTATTATTTTCAAACTCTTAAAATTTCTGCTATAAACTTCAATTGGTATCACCAAATACGCTATTTTCATAAAGTAATTTAGCAGCTTTTTTAAAATCACACAAACGTTATTTTTGAAATTAATCATTTCAATATATTTATTTGTATACATAAAATTATACTTTTATCAAGTACATAAGTAAAATAAATCGTCAACTTCAGATGCCAAAAATGTAGTTTTTGGGAAGGAAAAAAGAAAAAGGAAAACTAGATGTGTTATTTGCAGTATGTTGAGTGGATTTGTGAGGAGTTTTTAATCTTTTAAAATTAGAAAATTTTCATTGATTAATCATTAAATTTAGGATGTTTGTAATATGTATAAAAACCAGTCATTAATATAATCTTCCATATCTGTCCAAGTTTGCCTGATAACATTCCTCTCACAAAGACTTGTAGGATGAAAAATTGTAACTACATTGGAAAGATCAGTAAGTCCGACCTCCAAATTTAATGCAGTGTACGAAAGTTTCTGTAACTATTATTTGATCTAAGAAAGTTTGGTTTAATTTTAGTTCATCTATTATTTAAAAATTAAGTTAGTTTCGTTTTTTATTTTTAATTTTCTGAATTATGTATTTTTCTAATTTTATTTTATAGTTTCTCATTTTGTTTAAGACAGTGCAGTCTATAAATATATGTTAATACCATCACATGTAAGAGAGACAGTTCAAGTTGAATGAAATTTTGAGTGGTCACTTTTCTTTTCTTTTTTTTTTTTTTTTTTTTTTTTCCTATTTTCAGTATTCTTGATGAATTGACGAATTTTTATGTCAATTTCTAATTTTGAGCGAATCAACAAATTTTATAGTGGTTTTCTTGACATAATCGGTGAATTAACAGACTAACTAATCTATCCATTATATTTTAGGGAAAATTTAATTAATAGCACTCCTAAAAAAAAATAATATTAAAAACATCATCACTTTTTTTTCCATTCAGTTTTAGCACTGCCACTTCATTTTTGTAGGACCCAGTAGCATTAAATGTATGTAAATTTCTAAGTTTACCCTCATCTCCTTCATATGCCCCTAAAAAATTTTCAAACCAGAATCTACAGTGTTTTAGCGAGAGAAACTGAAATCTAGAGAGAGAAAGAGTTGCAATCGGCCGGAACCGCTCGGAAACCGTCCGAAACCACCACGAAAGCCCTCTATAAACCGCTTGGAAGTCTATGAATGTTGGAAAATCTTCAAAAACTACCCATTTCGAAAGTCACGAAATTGATTGAGAAAAACATTACTCCCGAGTGTTTGCTTAAAATACATAAAGTTAGTATTTTTATCTGATTTTGTAACATAAAATTAGTGTTTTGGTTTATATAAATATTTAGGTGGTCATAATGGTTATGACCGAGTGGTCATAACCGTTATGACTGCTATTCTATATAGTGAACTAGAGTAATGGTCATAACCGTTATGACCGCTACTCTATATAGTGAACTAGAGAAGCGGTCATAACCGTTATGACTGGGTGGTCATAACCGTTATGACCGCTACTCTATATAGTGAACTAGAGAAGCAGTCATAACCGTTATGACCGGATGACCGTTATGACCATTATGACCGCTTCTCTAATTCACTATATAAAATAGCGGTCATAACGGTTATGACCACCCGGTCATAATGGTTATGACCACTTCTCTAGTTCACTATATAGAGTAGCGGTCATAACGGTTATGATCGCCCGGTTCTCTAGTTCACTATATAGAATAGCGGTCATAACGGTTATGACCGCCCAGTCATAAAGGTTATGACCGCTTCTCTAGTTCATTATATAAAGTAGCGGTCATAACCATTATAACCGAGTTTACTATATAAAGTAACGATCATAACCGTTATGACCACCCGGTCATAACGGTTATGATCGCTTCTCTAGTTCATTATATAGAGTAGCGGTCATAACGGTTATGACCGTTACTCTAGTTCACTATATAGAATAGCGGTCATAACGGTTATGACCACCCGGTCATAACTGTTATGACCACCCAAATATTTATATAAACCAAAACACTAATTTTATGTTACAAAATTAGATAAAAATACTAACTTTATGTATTTTAAGCAAGCATTCGGAAGTAATGCTTTTCTCAATCAATTTCGTGACTTTCGACATGGGTAGTTTTTGAAGATTTTCCGACGTTCATAGACTTTCAAGCGGTTTATAGAGGGTTTTCGTGGTGGTTTCGGACGGTTTTCGAGCAGTTCCGGCCGATTGCAACTCTTTCTCTCTCTAGATTTCAGTTTCTCTCTCTAAAACACTATAGATTCTGGTTTGAAAATTTTTTAGGGGCATATGAAGAAGATGAGGGTAAACTTGGAAATTTACATACATTTAATGTTACTGGGTCCCACAAAAATGACGTGGCAGTGCTAAAATTAAATGGAAAAAAAAGTGATGATATTTTTAATATTATTTTTCCTAGGAGTGCTATTAATGAAATTTTCCCTATATTTTATTGTTCTTATTATCTACATCAAGAAGTCGTTGTTAAAGCTTGTCTTTCATCATGAATAACGAGAACTTAGAGTGTCCACGAGCAAAAATCCGTAAAGGCAGGGATCTCAGTACTATAACTTTTTTTTTTTTTTTTCTAATCCAACAAATCTACACGACATACATGCATAGGCTTGCTAGTAAATTACTATTATATTATCGATAGACCATGTTCTAATGTTTATATTTCAATATTTATCCATCGAAGCAATGTCATAAGAGTGATACTTGTGATCCATCCATTTCAAGGGAAATACTATTAAAGATTCTTCCGTTCCCTTGGCAAACAAAGCAAGTTATATATAATTGACAATCTGTTTATTACCAATCATACAAGGTACCTTTAGGAAACTTCCTAGAAAAGAAGCATATTTAACGCATACAAAAAAAACATAATATTCAAAAGCACAGTTGGAGAACTTTTGATGTTACATAAACTTCGTTGGTCGACTTCTTTTCTTTTCTGTTCTTTTTTCTTTTGGCAGGTACTATTTTCCCGTCCACTTACAAACACACACACACACACACACATATTATATATATGTGTGTGTGTGTGAAAATTTTTACGCTAAATGTATGAATACTAACTAGTACTTATTTTAGCTACAAAAGACTGAAGTACACTAGTTCATTACCTGATACGGAATTGCACAGTCAATGTGTAGACAACAAGTAGCGACAAAATAACGTCTCCAACAAGAAATTTCGTAGAAAGAAAGGACATGCAGTACACATGCATGTTCAACAACAATATTGAATCTCAAGATCACTGTTTGGATTATAATAATGACAGCTTTGATTTGTAGCAAATATAGCTATACTTTTATATACAATGCAATGTTTAGAGAAACTGAATGTCAAAGAATCTTTGTTGGAATCCAAACACGTTCAAGAAACCCACCATGCAAGACCCTCTCTCTTATCCAATCTCCCAAGACCTTCTCGAGAAACAAAAACAACACCAAGAAGATCAAGAACCTCCTAAATCCCTAACCAAGAAAAATAAGGGCAAGACACTTGGTTTACTCCCTCTAATCTTCCTCATCTACTTCCACGTCTCCGGCGGCCCCTATGGCCAAGAGCCAGTCGTGGGGGCGGCGGGGCCCTTCTTCGCCATTCTTGGCTTCATAGCATTCCCAATCTTCTGGAGCGCCCCGGAGGCCCTCATCACGGCGGAGCTCTCCACCGCCTTTCCAAACAATGGAGGTTTTGTAATATGGGCCCACACGGCGTTCGGCCCCTTCTGGGGCTACCTCATGGGGTCATGGAAGTTCCTCAGTGGTGTCATAAACCTAGCTTCCTTCCCTGGCCTCTGCATAGGCTATGTCGAGTCTGTTGCCCCAGGGCTTGTCTCTTCTACCCTAACCCGCTTTTCGGTCGTGTTCTTTTCGACTTCAATCCTCTCTTTGATGAACTTCACTGGCTTACATGTGGTGGCTTATGCCTCCATACCTTTGGCCATAATCTCACTCTTTCCATTTCTAGTACTTTCTTTTGTTGCCATTCCCCAGATTGATCCCAGCAAATGGATGGTTGTGAATCAAGTGGGCAGGAACAAAGAATGGAAACGATTTTTCAATTCCCTCTTATGGAACTTGAATTGTTGGGACAGTGTTAGTACTCTTGTTGGCGAGATTAAAAACCCCAAGAAAACCCTACCGAAAGCACTCGTCTCATCCATGGGGTTCACTTCTCTAGCCTACTTGATACCTCTTCTTACTTCAATTGGCGCCATATCCATGGACCTTGACGATTGGATCGATGGGTACTATGCCGTTATTGCGGAGGATATCGCCGGACCGTGGCTGAAACGTTGGATCAAACTCGGCTCGGTGATCTCCGGATGCGGACTTTTCCAAGCCCAACTGAGCACCTGTTCTTACCAACTTCAAGGCATGGCAGATTTGGGAATACTGCCACTCATTTTCGGAAAGAGATCGTCGTATTTCGACACCCCTTGGGTTGGGATTGTGATCTCGACATTCGTAGGCCTTTCGGTGTCTGCCCTACGCCTTGAGGACATGAGGGTGTCTGTGAATTTCTTGTACAGCATGGGGATGTTGTTGGAGTTTGGCGCTTTTCTTTGGCTGAGGGTGAAGTTTCCAGAGACTCATCGGCCATTCAAGGTTCCGATAGGACTTCATGGACTGATAGGGATGTGCTCAATTCCATGTGTTGTTCTGTTGTACTTGATATTCGTGGCTGGAATTGGTGTGTATTTGCTGTTTTTTGTGCTGTCTCTGCTTGGGATTGTTTTGTACTTCGTGTTGGGGGTTTTCAAGGCCAATATGTGGCTGGAGTTTAACAACGTTGACAACAATAAGATTACTGATGAAGATCTGGGGTAGGTTGCATAATTTTCATTTTTAGGGTTTTTTCCTCAAGCATTACTTCATTACTTTTATTTTACTTCATTTCGTTTTCCAAATTTTGTTTGGAATATTATTAACTAATGATTTTCATATGCAACTACTAACACTCCTTTTTTTCCCCTCCTTTATTGCAGACAATACGAGAAAATTGCGAAATAAGGCGAGTCTTTTCATATGCGTGTTCAAGCATTGTGGCCAAAGTGGTGAGGCATATTTAGTTAGAATATATTGTGGATGTACATGTATAAGTAAAGCCTCTCAAATGTAGTATTATTTTGATGTTCTTGAATATATATATATATATATATATGCATGTATATTTGTAAGGGAAATAAAGTGTAATCCGTTTTCTTATAAGTACATCTATGTGGCATTGGTTTAAAAAAACATTATCAGTATGTTTGGCTCCCAATTCTAAAACACTCATCTCAAAATTTTTTTTGTCTTTTTCCCGAAAAGTTTTTTGTCTTTTCTGAAAATTCAAAAAAATTTACTATTGAAACTTAAAAATCTCAACTCAAACTACTCCACCAAACACCCCCTGTAATTAACGTATATATCCATCATAGAAGACCCAAATTAAGGAGAATTCATCGATAGAAAGACAAGGTTTGCAACCAACTAATACCAAGAGATGTCCAACAGTTATAAGTGTATGTGAAGAGCGTTGTATATATGCGACCGTTGGACAACCCGGTGCTTTGGAATATAGTCAAAATAAGTTTCCGGGAAAAACTATCCAAAAACATAAAAAAAAACACAGCTTTTTGCAGCATTATAATGATTCATGAACATATACTACGAAATTAAATAGAAATTGCGACACATTGACGGAGAATATATGAGACAACTCAATTTCATTCGGCAAATTGCATTTTTATTTTCTTTCATGGGATTTACGTTAGTCCATCAGTGATATCTCAATAGTTCACTGAAAGACTAATGATATGTTATTGATAGATCAATTAATTATTGATTCATATTGATTAATCACTGATTGACAATAAGTCTATCAACAGTGGACCATCAAGTAGTCTATTTTGATGGACCATCTAAAAAGGGAATTATAATTTTTGTAAATTAACATAACTTGAGACATTTATTAAAATAGTAGTGCTAAGGACACCTACTCAAATCTTAACTTTTGAATACTAAGTTACATGACAATGAGTTGTCAATTTTTCATTGGTAGATACAATCTTTTAATTTGAAAGACGAATGAATAAAAAAACAACAATTCACATGTCATGTAAATTGATATTTAAAATTTGATATTAGAGTTGATGTCCTCCTACGTCCCAATTTAGATATTCAAAGGGTTGAGGTGGGATATATTCATTAACATGTTAATTCACACAGAATGTCAAAAAAAAAAGCTGTTTCAAGATTGATTATCAAGATCTGTTATTCACATAGAATACCAGATATTTGTATGAAAATTCATACGGTGAGATAAACTTATTTAATTATATAGGCCAAATTGTCCCAAAAAGAAGTAGAAAACTAGAAATAACATTAGAGAACTAAACAATTCCGAAAAATTAGAAATAAAAATAGGAAACTAACATATATTTGAGTTAAGAATTCAACAAAAATTAAATTTGAATTTCCTAGATCAAATAATTACAAAAGGAAACTTTGTAAATAATTGTATTGATTTAATTATCTCGAAGCCTCCAATTATAGAATTTCGTTCTATAACAATTTTCTACAAGCTAAAAATACAGTTTTCAATCGTCATATGATTTCTTCCTAATATGGGCTACATCACCTTTGGAGATGACTGATGATTCACGAGGGATGGGATTGCCAGGGATAGGGGAAAAAACATATATCTCTAATTGTTGTTTTTACTCAAATGGCCTCAAAATTGTCTACACAAATGCATGACACATGAGGCTTTCCATTAGCAATTTTATATAAGGATGAATTTTGAAACGTTTCCGAAGTTCATGAAAAATAAATATTACATAGATACATTTTCTTACAAGGTTCAAAATTTAAAGGGAAAAGGTGAAAAAACAGTTGGAAATGAGAAAAGATCGTAACTCATGAGAACCAAATTTTTCTGGGGTTTACTAAATTGAGGTGTCACTTTTTTTATTAATTGGACAAAGACTAGGCAGACAATATGTAGAAAAAGGATTCGGGTTTTTCAAGAGAATAGTCGTCAAATGTCTACCCAAAAAAGTTAAAATTTGTAGTTGTGCCTTTCCATCGACAAAAGTTGTTTTAAGGCTTCGGTTTCTATCAACCAACTAATCGCCCGTTGAAATTTTAGCCTCCTTTTAAAGGAGAAAGTGACCTTTTATAAACTATGTTAATGTGTTCATTAATGACAAAAACAAAAAATGAAATAAAATAAAATAAAAGAGAAAAGAAAATAGAATATGGGGCATAAGTAGAAATTGTTGATTATTCAAATGTTTCAGCTTGTGGCGAAGCCATGATAATCAGGGGGACGTGAAATAAACTAATATTATGATACAATTATTTTAACATTCTTTTACCTATTTGTCACTACAAAAATGGCTCCATTTTTTTCCTATACATGTAAACAATAATTTATGTTGCATTTGTGATTTTATTATTAATATGATCATTATTTTTCTTTTTGGTTGAAATTATTAATATGAGTATGTACTATGTGTCGTTGTTGTGATCAAAGCACATCTTTTTGGGGACAGTTCAACTCCCAAACGCACTACCCTCAATTTCTGACTCTGTTACTCATGAAATACACATGAAGTCCTCTTCTATCTACTTATCGCACAACGCATTTATGATTGAAAGGCTTATTGATTGAAATGGCTTCTGAAATTGCGTTTCAACTTGAACGTTTTAGGGTGTCTGTTTCATCCATTTTAAAACATTTGAATGGGCCATTCAAATTCTTGTTCGCAATCCAAAATGCGATTCAACATTTAGATTGTAGAAGAAACATAGAAATGATCATTTAAAAAAAAAAAATTTGTTACTGAACCATATTTAGAGCTCATTCAGATTTTCAACATAAATGATATTTTTTTATCATTTATCCAGTCACACTTAAATTTTCTAGTCAAATTATTCTGTTCAGATGTAAATTCGAATGGAAGCTCAAATGCTTTTGCTCATATTTTTTCATTCAATTATTTCTATTTAAATTGTAATCATTCAATTATTTGAATCAGTAAAGAATATTAATTTAATTATGCTTATTCTCAGAGCGTGAGTGTGGCTATTTTGTTCTGAAATTTTCAATGTGGCCCACTTTAGCTAATCCAACATTAATTTTGTGGTTACTTGGCATTAACAATTACAGAAATCAAGTACTATATACGTACCTTCCAGAGTGGACTTTTTAATCGGAAAAGAGCTACATCGTAGGGGAGAAAATTTAGAGGTTACAATATTAGATTTTTTAGACTGTAAACTAATGAAGTACAATGTTAAGCGTCAAACATACTCACCGCACACTAACAGAGAATGGATTACACAATATTAGATGCAACAGTACTCTTTATTAATTAATTGCTCGAATACAATCAAGTTGCCGATGCACTAAGCCAAAAGGGCGAGTTTTTTAGTGCAAGAGAACGAATGGCAAGGCCTCACCAATTCACCGCATGGATTTTTTGACTTTCACCTTGCTTGGAACCGTAGGAAGTCACGTCACAGGACTTCAATTTGATTGATTGTGTAGATAGGAAGTTTGAAGTTGCTCAACATCGATTCAACCTTTGATCAAAAAAATATACCTTGGTTATATTTCATCAATTTAGGAGATACCCCAAATTCATTCTTTCTTTTCTTTTCTGTCTGTAAAGCTTGTTCAAGCTCTCTAGTATCAATTTAACTCTATATAATGAAAAATTGATCAATTAAGTACTATGAAGGACGTAGCTCTGACATCATGAATGAACTTTTATAAATCCACTTGTTCATTTATATTCTACATTTTATTTATTTATTCGTTAACTAGCTGACTCATTATCAGAATTGGATCAAATCAAACGGCATCTATATTGGTTGAACCCTAAACAAAATTGATTATATATTTCACCCTACACAAACATATATGTATATAATGTAAAACCATAGAATGTCGTGTGTATGTACCGATCGGTATCACTTATCATCGAGACTGGATGTGTTTCTAGTGCGAGTTTATGTCTTTAAATTTGTACATTAATAAGGATATGTTTCTGCCGACAATTCTATAAAATAAATTCATTGACCTGTCATTATCTTACTTAGCCCTATATCAATTATATTGGCACCTAACTACTCTCGTATCCCCAATCAAACGCTCCACTAAACAATGTTATCAAAACGAAAATAAAAAATCTCAAATCACATTTTATTTTTTTTCCCTCAGCTAAACAAGAGAGAGCGAGAGAAAAGTTGTGGAACCAAGACCCCAATTGTTTTCTCTTATAGTTCTTAAGTAAATTATTAATTAAAGAGAACACCACTGGCACTAAGTAGCTTTACTCCATCTCAATTATATTAGCATCTTCTAAATAACCTACTCGATACCAAGTCCTTTAGGGTAATTATCATAAAATTAAAAGAATTCAAATCTCTCAAAGAAAAACACCAAAAGAAATAACAATCATATATAAATACATATATATATATATATATATATATATATATATGGAGGAGGAAAAAAGGAACTAATAAAGAAAATATCCTAAAACAAAAGCCATAAATTAACTAGCTAGTCAAAACTCCCACTTTGAAATTACTATAAATATGCCTCTGTAGAAACCTACTAACGTGCCAAAAACCAAAGAAAGTACAATTATAACGAAAAAGAATACATCTGTATTGAGTCTAATTAGTTGGCTATTTAAACAAGCACTTTTTTTGTTGGCAAGTGTAGCATAGAATTTATCTGGATCATATTTACACTTTCAAACTACTTGTTGTTATTCACCACATGATAAAACGTTAACTTAATTGAGCTCTATCTGAGACCTTATTTGTATGTGTAACATAAATTATCTGACTTTAGAATATTCTATATATCAGTTGGCATCATTCATTATACATATTGCATGTGTTAGTTGGGTGCATTAATTTGTACATCATTGTGGTTAAAAAAAAATAAAGAAAAAAAAAAGTAAATTGCTCATTCAGTCCCTAAATTTTTAACCTTATGTAACTTTAGTCCCTTAATTTTTTTTTTGGTAACTAAAATACCCCTAAACTATTAAAATGTTACTACAATAGTCCTTTCCATTAATTTTTTTTTTTTTTGATAGAATTTGTTAGTAATTTGATTAAAAAATTGTGCCAACTACCGATTCTATCCAACTATTAATGGAAATAACTACGATAGTAACGTTTTAAATAGTTTATGGTTATTCGAACTACAAAAAGAAGACATAGAATGCACCTAAACTATTTAAGTATTGCTACAATAGTCATTTATATTAATTTTTAGACGGAATTCGTTATTAATTTCGTTAAAAAATTATGCTAATTGACAAATTTTGTCTAAAAATTAATGTAAATGACTATTTTAGTAACATTTTAATAATTCAGGGCAGTTCGGCTATGAATAAAAGTTTAAGGACTAAAGTTGTACAAAATTAAAAGTTTAAGAACCAATCTAGCAATTTACACATAAGTGATCATCGGCCTAGCAATCGACATTTGTATATTTTTTTTGTACATTAACATAACAATAGTTGATTCTAATATAACATTTTTCATTGATACACATCATTTGTATTAATGGTTCTAAATAATATCATAATGCATATAAATTTTTGTGAAGTTATATGTAAATCAACTAGTTGTTAGAGATTCTATAAATAAAAAGGTACAACTACGGTTCCTGTCCAGCTGTCAAACAAAAGACAATTATCCTACATATAATATACACACTCCACTTTATATATATATATATACACACATATATATAGGTACTATGTAGTTCTAGCTTTCTTGTTAAAGACCAAACTCCTCCGTGAAAATTAGTTGTTTGGAGATATATTTATAAAATAGAAAGTTGATAATGGAATCTGATAAAGAAGGTATGAGATTGAGAAAACAAGCTCTAAGACGGATTCAGACGAAGAGTAGAAAGAAAGATGGAGAAGAGATGAAGGAAGAAGAAGAAGAGCCGGTGAGTCTACCTGGGATGTTTTTCAATGAACCAAACTTCAACTTGTTGTTGCAATAATTGGTTTGAACTCAAAGATTGACCTCGATGTTGCTAAGGAAAAATTGCCCCATACTTTGCTCAAGCACCCTCGTTTCTCCAGTTTGTTGGTAGGTCTTTTTTATTATTGTTACTACTATTATTCTTATTAATTTAGTTTCATTAATTGTTATAAGTGGCAGAGTCAGAAATATATTTCAATAGGGGCTTACACTTTAATTTGTTTTTCAAGAAAAAATAAATTTTAGTAGGGTTTATGTGAGAATTTTAGTAAGAGCAAAGAGGTAAAATTATAAACATATAGTTAATTTTAGTGGGGATTATGTGAGAATTTGTTTATTTTTAGTGGGGGTAAAGTAGGAACTATATAAGAACTTTTTATTTTAGTGGGAGCAAATCATAAAGTTTTAAAAAAAATTTTGGGGTAAATTTAAAATAACAAAAAAATTCAGTTGGGGCGGCCACCCCCACTTGCACCCCTTTCCCTCCGCCCCTGATTGTTATACTTTAAATTTAATTTAAAAAAGTGAGGAGATCAAAGTGTTTGAAGTTTAAGATGAATTACCTTTCAACAATCATTTCATTTAACAAAAACCTATTAATACGGATACCTAATTCTTATAATTATTGTTTGAAAACAAATTGAACATGTAGTAATACGTTCCTATAAATTAATAAATATTACGGGTAGAGAAAGACGGAGGAAAGCTCACGAAATGAGTTAGAACAAAAGTGGATTGGACAAGCATAGTTGCTGATATTGCCTCAAAAAATATGAAATCCCCGGATAAGTTTGTGGAAGACTACGTCTATAACCTCACCAAAACAAGCCTTGACAAGTCGAAACTGATGTGGGATCTCCATGTCCTAAACGTTAAAACCTCTAATGCCGAAAGTGTGGGGATTTTCAGAGTTCATCGCTCACTCGGCGATGGAAAATCACTCATGTCTCCGATCCTCGCTTGTGCCCACCAAATCGATAATCCTTGCGCTTTGCCGACACTCCCCACAAAGATAAACCAAGATAACAAGGCTATTAATCCTAGTTTTATTACAAGATTCTCGCAGTGCTTTATTGGTCTTTGGTGGCTTCTCCAATTGCTTTGGAATAATGTTGTTGATGTATTTCTATTTACGGCAACGGCGTTTTTCTTGAGAGATACTCAAACTCCTATTCGAGGTCCTCCGGGCAGCGAGCATAATCCTCGGTGAATTGTATTTCAAGTCGTTAGCTTGGATGATTTCAGGTTAGTGAAGAATGCCATGAACTTGGTAATTTTTAAGCACTGTTCGTTGATAATTAATTAGCTAGTCTTGGAACTTTTGTTTAGCTCTGACAAAGTTGATCCTAAATTTTAATATTCAAGAGCAATATTATACCTAAAAGCTGAAAAGAGTTTCATGTTTTTCCTTTCATATGCAAATTTCCCTTCAACAATGGGCTAAAATGAGACTTAATTAGATCGATATCTGAAGGATCAATTCTGCAATTATGTTTTCCATGAAATTACTATTAAAAGTGTTCTTAAATTCATGTTAAAATATTAAAATGGACAAGTCAAAGTACTCTCGACTCACTCATTATATAGGAAAACTATGTCTTTTCTTGATTAGTTATCTAGGTATCAGATGTCCATTTTTTTATTTACGGTTTAGGACATATAATTCTTACTTATTAAAAATAAACAACGACCTCTTAAATTATAAAATAGAGAGCTCATATACTTAAAAATTTGAGAGATTATGTATCCAAACTTCTCTCCTCTTACCCATTGAGCTAGTCTAAGCAAGTATAAGTATGAGAGATGTGTAATATTCATGCAAATATGGCAGCTTTAATTAGATGGATTTTTCCGTTGAGTTTGTATTTTATTAAAATTTTCATTTTATAATGTTAAGGAGATGGTTTGGTGTGGAATGAGGATTTCAAGTAGTGTCAACTTAAATAAGATGTCTTATTATTTTTGTGGTGTACGATTTGCCATCTCTTTTTCTTTATTTACTATTCAAAATGTAGTAGTATATACATCGTCATATTATTATTATTATTATTTTGTTTATTTTGGGGGCTCTTGCAGACCATAAACGACGTGGATTTGGGAGTAACACAAGCTGGTTTTACCTGGTATCTTAATAGAAGATATGGTGAGCCTCAAATTCCAAACACTTGTGATCTTTATCTTTTTCTTCTTTTTTCTTTTTTTTTTTTTAAATATATGATGATAGTGGGAATCAGTGGATAATAGATTGCCAATTACCACTAGAAAATGCGGATACCACGACGGATATTCGACGACCGTTTTTAAAAAAACCATCGTCGTAAATTCGGAAAAAACACGGAGCCGAAAAGTCACCCGAAAACCGTCGTGGAAGCCGGAGCTTCCACAACGGTTTTTTAAAACCGTCGTGAAAGCTCCGGAGCTTCCACAACGATCACAAAAACCGTCGTGGAAGCCGAGCTTCCACAACGATCACAAAAACCGTCGTGGAAGCCGGGCTTCCACGACGGTTTTTCAAAACCGGCGTGGAAGCTCCGGCTGCTTCCATGACGGTTTTAGAAAAACCGTCGTGGAAACTCCAGCATCCACAACGGTAAAAAAGGCGGCTCAAAAACCGTCGTGAATTCCCGAAGATTCCACGACGGTTTCAAAAACCGTTGTCGTATACTAAGATTCCATGACGGTTTTCGTAAAACCGTCGTGGAATAGTAAATATTACACAACGGTTTTCATAAAACCATCGTGGAATCGTCACCAAAATTTTTAACAAAACGCCGAGTGCATGTTGTTTTGAATTTTTTCACAGCAACAAACCGTCTGCATATCCCAAAATAAGATCAAATTATTCTGAATACAGTCAGTACACCGTTGGACGTTACCAAAGGTAAGTGATAACTGATTAATTAACGTCTTCTTGTTATTCATTATGTGTGGGATCAATTTATATGTATGTTTTATATAAATCCACAAGGTGCATGTTTTATATATATATATATATATATATATATGTTTGGGATCAATTTAGAGTTAATTGTGTAATGGGTGTTCAATAAATGTTATTTTTCCCCCGGTATTTAAATATTAGACATTATTCATTGTAGTTTTAGACGGTTTTGTTATGTTCTATAGATTTTTTTATTGTTGATCAATTAATGGGCCGATGTAATAAGTAGTTTGACTTATAAGTATTTTAATTTTTTGATTATAGGACTTGCAAATCATGGATAGGAAATGGATGTGGTTTGATAGATTGTCCAAAGCATATGTAGATAGTGTTGAAGAATTTTTGTCATTTGCCAAAGCTCACATACAAGATGATAAGATTCCATGTCCGTGTCAACTTTGTGGTAATCATAGATCTCATTCCATTGATAATATTAGAGGACATTTACGCGCTTATAAGATTATTTATTCTTATCAAACATGGTATTTACATGGTAAAGATTTTTTCGATATTAAATATACATCGACGAATTCTAAATGTAAAGAGCCTATTGTGGAGGAAGACGTTGGTGATAATATGTTCAATATGATAAATGATTTGGAAGAAAACTTTGTGCATCGTCCGGAGTTATTTGAGGCAATGATTAATGATGCGGAAACGTCGTTGTATGTCGGGTGTACAAAATATACAAAATTTGGGGCATTAGTTAAATTATGGAATATGAAAGCGTCAGGAGGGTGGACGAATTCTAGTTTCACAACTCTTTTAGAATTTCTAAAAGATGTTCTATCGGAGGATAACAAAGTGCCACCTAGTATATACGAGGCAAAGAAGACGTTGAGCACTTTGGGAATGGAATATGAAAAGATACATGCTTGTCTAAATGATTGTGTCCTTTACCGGAAAGAATATGAAAAGTTAGATGAATGTCTGGTTTGTAAGGAGTCAAGATGGAAGAATGGCAAGATGCCATCAAATGGTAGAAAAGGAGTGCCGGTTAAGGTGTTATGGTACATTCCATCGGCTCCACGTTTGCGTCGTTTATTCCGTAATACCAAGCATGCTAAGAATTTGACCTGGCACTATGATAAACGTGTTGACGATGGCAAACTTAGGCATCCGGCCGACGCACCACAATAGAAGACCTTTGATGATAATCATCCAAATTTTAGTACAGAACTAAGGAATTTACATCTCGATTTATCGACGGACGGAATGAACCCACACAGTAACATGAGTAGTCGGCATAGTACCTGGCCAGTTATACTTGTCAGCTACAATCTCCCTCCGGAATTATGCATGAAGCGGAAGTTCTTGATGTTGACATTATTGATCTCAGGCCCTCAACAACCGGGGAATGACATTGACGTGTACTTAGCACCATTAATCGATGACCTAAAAAGCTTGTGGGAAGATGGTTTACAAGTTGGAGATTCTTACCGTCAAGATACGTTCAATCTACGTGCAATGTTGATTTAGTCAATTAATGACTTTCCTGCACTTGGCAACCTCTCTAGTTATCCCGTGAGGAGTTCTATAGGATGTCCAGTCTGTATGAAGGAAACAGCCTCTATCCGGTTGAAGAATGGTAAGAAAACCGTTTACCTTGGTCACAGGAGCTTCTTGCCAACAAATCATCAATACCGCAAACAAAAGAAGGCTTTTGATGGTAATACCGAAGAAAGATCCGCTCCTCGGATTTTGTCTGGCGAAGCCGTATTTGAGATGGTTAAAGACGTGAAAGTAGTTTTGGGAAAGAGAAAACGTAAGGCTCCCGTTGTTGATGGACTTTGGAAAAAGAAGTCAATCTTCTATGAACTTCCATATTGGAAGTCACTTTACGTTCGTCATTGCCTAGATGTTATGCATATTGAGAAAAACGTTTGTGAATCGATAGTGGGCACGTTGCTTGACATCCCAAACAAAACTAAAATGGTGAAAAAGAACGGTTGGATATTAAAGAGTTGAAGATTAGATCAAATTTGCTCCCGATAAAAGATCGAATGGCACATACTTACATCCGGCAAAGCACACATTATCCAAACAAGAAAAGAGAAAGCTTTGTGAATGGCTTGCGTCCGTGAAAGTGCCAAGTGGGTACTCTTCTAACTTCAAAAGGTTAGTGTCGATGAAAGATTTAAGGCTCATTGGAAGTGAAAACTCACGATTGTCATATCTTGATGCGACAATTATTGCCCCTTGCATTGCGGGGAGTTTTAGCGAAAGATGTGAGATATGCAATTACGAAGTTATGCTCGTTTTTCATTCAATTTGCTCCAAGGTAATCGATCCACTTATGCTAGATTCGCTACAATCTGAATTGGTGATGACTTTGTGCATGCTAGAGAAGTTTTTCCCACCAGCCTTTTTTGATATAATGATCCACCTAATGGTGCACTTAGTTCGTAAAGTTAAGCTATGTGGACCGGTCCATTTAAGATGGATGTATCCTTTCGAAAGGTACATGAAGATTTTGAAGGGTTATGTGAAGAACCGAAATAGGCCGGAGGGATGTAAAGTCGAAAACTACATAGCTAAGGAATTAGTTGAATTTTGCTCTGAGTATTTGTCCAACACGGAGCCAATAGGGTTGCCAACGAGCAGGCTATTTACGTCAAAAGGACTATCCGTGGCCGTTCATTCGCCAGTAAATCAGATGAATGGGAAAAAGCTTGTCTGTATGTTTTGCACAATGCTAAGGAAGTGGAGTCGTTCGTTGAAGTTCACATGACGGAATTAAGAGTCGGGAATCCAAGGAAAGCAAGATGTGAGAAGTGGATTCAAGATGAGCACAACTGGACGCTCAGGGAGTGGACAAGCCGACATTTGCATATGAAGCCTAGTGTTTCCCAAGACTTAATGAAGCTAGCAAGAGGACCGTCATCGATAGTCATAAGATATACATCGTACGTTATCAATGGCTACACATTTTACACTCACGAAAGAGATGAGAAGCACCTAGTCCAAAATAGTGGTGTGAGCCTTCATGCCAAGTCTATGCATATTTCATCCGCAAAGGACAAGAACCCAGTATACGGTTCCATGAACTACTTTGGGTTCATCGAAGATATTTGGGAGCTTAATTACGGATAGCACTCTTTAAATGCAAGTGGGCTGACAATAATTTTGTTTAGATTTATAAGGACAGCGTGACAGTGGTGGACTTTAGGCGTATGGGATACAAAAATGATCCTTTTATTATGGCGTCATAAGCAGTACAATTCTTTTACACAACAGATTCCGACAATTTAGGGGGTGTTTGGTGAATGAGTTTAGTTTAAGATTTTTAAGTTTCAATAGTAATTTTTCAAAAAAGACAAAAAACTTTTTCAGAAAAGACAAAAAACATTTTCAGAAAAAGACAAAAACAATGATAAAAAAAAGTACAATTTAGTTTAAAATAAAGTTTAAACCAAACAAACCCTTAGAGTTATCATTAGTTGTGCCAATGAAGCCAAAATTAATCTGGGATGGCCAGAAGATATTAAAGATTCCATGGACATTCCATCTATCACGGCGGGTTTACCACCGGTGGAGGAGATTGATGATTTAAACGATGATTCCACACACTTGTTTCGTTTAGATGTCGAGTGGACACGTGTTGAGAAGTCCCAAAAAAAAAAAACCATAGCTTCAACGTGTTTTTTTCCCGTTCTTGTATATATAATTTTATAATAAGTTTTATTACCTTATATGTTAATTGCATATGTGCACATTATAATATTTATCATATGCCATAATCTAAATGAATACAAGATCAAAAAGATGATTGGTCTGGACTGATTTATGCATAATGCACATGTGTGGCCGCCCGCGGGATTATATACATAGTTGAAAAAATAATTAGTTCGAAACTTTTACTGTCAAAATACCACAACGGGTTATCTAGAAAACCGTTGTCGTATACATATAGCACGACGGTTTTCCAAATAAACCGTCGTGGTAGATGAGGAGACAAAACAATGGGGAAGAGACCGTCGGGATACCACGACGGTCTCTTGACCGTCGTGGTACATTTTCTACCACGACGTTCAAAGCCAGGCGGTGCCCCTGGCTACCACGACGGTTTTTTAAAAACCGTTGTTGTATCCTTCTCGGGAAATTTAAAAAATTACTTGAAAAGCGTGCGCATTTGCAAGTGGCCAAAATTTTGCTCTCTATGCACAAAAACAATCCGAAAAACATCATTGAAGTCACTTTGTCTCTCTAATTTTCGGCAACTCCCTCAAAGATTTCTCTCTAATTTTCGACAACTACCCCATAGTTCTCCCTCTTTGCTTGTCTTGCATCCTCCATTTGCAATCTCATTTTCGGCCTTCCATCCTCCATTCTCTCTTTTTTCTTGCCTTGAATCCTCTATTCTCTCTATTTGCCTTCCATTCTCCATTTTCTCTCTTGGCTCTTATATCAACTCTTTTGCTCAAATTCTCTATTTCCTTGCCGCCGTCGCCATTTACGTCCTCCATTTTTTGGTTTTTCACCATCCTCCATGCCCATGCCAATGCCCACGCCGACGCCGACGCCATCGCCTAGGCCCACGCCGACGCCAACACCCACGTTGTGGCCAAGACCGACGCCCAAGGTTTCTCGCCACTGCCCATTGACCCGCCCACACTAAACGGTAAGTTTATGTTGGCTATTTCATGAAATGGTTGATGGAAGTGACTCTATTAGCGGTGATTGTTGATTGTGTTTGTGATTTTGGGTCATTTTTGAAACGAAAAAATAGTGTTGCTCTTGCATGTTAAGTTTATGCACACTACATGTTCGACCAAATTACTCTTTGAGTGAGACTTAGTTTTTGTTTCTTGTACAATGGTTGGGTGATGCGATGGTTTACCAAATTTTCAATGATTGTTGACTTCGGATCTTTCCGTCCTATATCCGTCCCTTACACATTCTGTGATTGTTGATTGTCGCCTAGAGTTATATTGCTTTAAAATTCCTTCGATAATGCACGGATTTGGCAATTGTTCGGAAAAAATATTGATGTTGGAAGTTAAAGTTTTGTATATGATATGTTGGCTAAATTGGCTATTTGAGTTAGAGATAGTTGTAGCTTGAAACAAAAGGACTTGGTAAGGCATGGAATGAACAATTATTCGGGAAAATTGTTGATTTTGTGACTTATATGTTACCGTTTGACATATTCGATAATATGCTTATTTGAGTTCGAATTTGTTTTATATTGAATTACATTGATTGGGTTATGCACGGATATATCACGATTTTATAATGCTTTATTGACAACAATTTTTTGTTTCGTTATGTGTTTCGGTGCGGAGTTGCTTTAGATTGATTTAAAATGTCGCAAGAACACGAGGAGGGACACTCAACTCAAACTCAAATTGGAAAACCACGACGAACCAACTCACCTAGATTCAATCCCGAGGAAGATGGTAAATGAAGAGCAACTCTTATGAGAAGAGTCCACCAAGTTAGGACAAAGGGCGAACGACTTGAAGTTTCATTCAACACGAAAGGGCAACCAATAGGCAAGGGAGGAGATGCATTACAGAGTTGGATTGGAGTGCTTGCTCGAGAGCACATACCCATTTGGATATCCGACTTTAGAAGTGCCGATTTAGCTCAAAATAAAGAAACAGTGTGGATGGAAATCGCAACCTCTTTCACTGTAGATGACTCGTTTAAAAAACAAGCTTTAAAGTCATGTGCAGAGTCGGCAAATTTTGTAAGGGATCATATTGATGAAGAAGCTGTGTGGCAACGATCGGCAAAAGTGATTCACAATTACCCCACAATCACCCAGGATGATTGGGAATCTTTCATTGCCTATCGTCGGACCCCGGAATTCAAAAGACTATCTGAACAACGAAGTGAGACAAGAAAGAAACTCAAATACGAATCAACAGGAGGCCGAGACTGATATAGGAAACGTGACCAAGCACATGTACGTGAATAACTTACACGGAATTTGTAAATGGTATGTTTTACTTCCAATTTCGTCTTATATGTTTACTAAGGTAATTATTACACTGTAATTCGACAAGACGGGAAAGTACGCAGAGCGGCATGATAATTGGCTGAACATGCGCGTCAACCCTGATGGATCTTTCAAGAATGAAGAATGTAAACATATAGCCGATGTAATAGTAAGTATTCAAATCCAATTAAACTATATTTATCTTGTATACTCGTTTATGTTTACGAAGTCATAACATATTGTATAATTGTTACAAGAGGACATTACTGAACAACAGACACAAGTAAGTTTTAAATCTGTAAGACCCGAAATTTTGTAGACTTGTAATCTCCTTGTTCATAAGGAATTAGAGTCTAATTTATGTGTTTATGATGTGTTATATGAAAAATTATGAATAATAATGAGAAATTCATAATTTTATTTAAACAATGTTTGAGTCCTCATTTAATGATTATGAGACTCAATTAATGTTTTACAAGCCAAGAATGAGGTTTTTAAAGGAAAAAGAACGAAAAAGGATGAAATTTTACAAAAGTCAAAGGTTTGACCAAAAAGTCAACTTTGACCAAAAAGTCAAAGGGTTGACCAAAAAGTCAAAGTTTGACCGGGACGGGTCACAACGTTGACTTCACAAGTATGATGAAGAAATATGGAAAGAATCTCCGAAAATGAAGTTTTATAAGCCATAAATCCACCCTAGAAAAATCAAGCACACCGAAATCGAATTAAGGGCAAAAATGTCTCCGAAAAATTGGAGAAAGAGAATTTTTGGTCCGAATTTACATGAAAGAATTTTTGGACCAAAATATAAAATAAGAATGCTCATCACAGTATTGGAAATAACTGTAGAGCGCGAAAGGAGCTGTGAAAGAACGAAATGGCCAAACAAAGCCTTGGAAGAACTAGTGGAAGATGACATCAACCCTTGACATCACCCTCCACTAACTCAAGACTACAAATGGCAGCCCTCCCCCACTCTAAATGGTCGGCAACTAGATGAGAAAAAGAAAAGAAGTTGGCTTGGTTAGGGTAACTAGATGGCCTTTCAAGTCCAACCAAGCAAAGGACAATAACACCATGCCTATGACACCACTTCCCAACTAGCTTAAGATAACTTGTGAAGCTCTCTTTCCCCCTCCCTTTGGTCGGCAGCAGCAATGGACAGCAAGGAAAGAAAAATTCAATGGGAACAAGACTAGACATAAAGCCCAAAATCAAGGAAAAAGTTGAACCACTTTTGTCCATCAAAGGTTCCCCATCCTCTAGTCACTTCTTGCTTAAAATAATGAACAAAAACCCATGCCTTTTTCCTCTTCAAATCCGGCTGCAACCCACCCCTTCCGCTCCCCTTGGATTCGGCTGCAATGAAGAAAAGAAAAGACAAGACATAAAGCCTTGATTCAAGGTAAGCAAACAACCACTAAGTCACATCAACAAGTCCTCCCATTCCTTGTGCCTTTTGTGGGAAAAAGTGAGCCAAAAGCTCTCATTTTCCTTGGGTGATACTCGGCAGCAAGAGGGAGAGAGAGAGAGAGAGAGATTCAAGAAGTTTTTGGTTTTTTCCATCCTAGAGAGTTCAGGTTTTGCAAGGGAGAGTGCTAGAGAAAGATTGGAAAATTTCTTGTGGATTTTGGGTGTTGGCCGAGCAAAAGAAAGAGGGAAAAAGGGGTGAGTGAAACTTGGAGAATTTTTGGGTCAAGGGTGTTCGGATTTGAGTGGTCTAGCAAGGAACCAAGAAGAAAAATTTTTGGTGCACCATTTGCACCAAAACCGTGAGCCACCAACAAGAAAGGATTTGAGAAAAAATTTTGGGGATTCTCCAAGAAGGTGGCCGAACAAAGAAGAAGAGAAAGAGGTAAGAAAAACTTGGTTATTCTTCTTGTGATTTTTGGTTTTAGAAGGAGCAACAAGAGCTCACAAAAATTTCTTGGATCTCATCTTTTCATGAAGAAGCCGTGGGACTAGAGGGAGGAAGGAAGAGTGGGATTTTCAAAACCCTAACTTGGGTTTGAGGTAAATCTCTTAAACCACCTTGAAATCAAGTCTTATTTAAGTGTTTTTAATGTTGATTCAAGTGGTTTGTAAGGACATAAGTCTACTTTAAATTTCTGCCCTCATTGTTGGTGTGTGTGCTTGATAAGGTTAGGGTTTAGTTGGCTGATTTTTGATGCTTGTTTGCTTTAAAATTTGTGCTTGAAAATGATGGATTTTTCATGCTAGAAGTTAGGTTGTATGTCCCATAAGATGAGGCCAAAATCTGCCCTTGGCAGCCATGAGAGCATGCTAGTTTTAGGGTTGGATTTTGTGATGTTTGTATGTGTTAATGCATGTGCTAGAGCCAAGCAACCTAGGTTTTTAAATTTTCGGATTTGGGTTGCATGAGTTAAATGAGATGGATTTATGAATTTCAATGGGACGTTAGAAGTGCTGCTTGTTGTGGTATAAGCTCCCGATGTGATCGGTTGAGATAGATTCCGCGAAATAGGACGTAAGCCGAACTAAGGAATCGAAACTGCCAATTCGGATTCGAATCTGGCCAGTTTCGGGAAAGGGTAATTTCAAGACTCTTAGAGGCCGAATGAGGTAAAACTTAAAACACAAAAGTTGTTCGAAACAACTTTTACTAGAGGACAGCGTGAACAGAATCTCGAAATAAGGCTCCAACGGCCTCCGTTTTACCCAAAACCCGTGGCTGAGCCTTGGGACGTCCTTTACCCAGTTTTTCAGAGTTAACCCGTTTTCAAATAAAAACTGGTACTGATCTAGGCCAAACTGGATTTTTCTTAAAACATGAAAGTTTTAGATTTTTTTGAGAGCTACAACTTTCGTGAAAACAAGTTTTTCAAATTCCAAGCCGATTTTTAAACTGGGCGCGTTTTGTGAGAAATGCGCAGAGAGCCCGAAATCTTGCACACAAGTTTCACGAAAATATTTTCTAGAAAAATTGTAAAGTGTTCTTAAATGGTTATTTTAGCTTCGGAAACCGTTCCAAAGGCAGTTTCCGACACCAAATGATTTTATAAAAGATTTATTTCGAAAACCATGAATTTTAAGGGCTCGGGTTTGAAATTCACATTTTTCTCCGAAGTAAAGAAAAAGAGGGTTTCAACCAAGAATTTACAAGTTAAAGAAAATAATGAGATTAAGCCAAGGTATTCTCTAATTAAAGGAGTTAGAATTTTTACAAGCAAAATGAAGGATTTTTGGAAGTTAATTACACAAGATTTTCCAAAAATAAGGAAGAGGAATTTTAAAGTAAAATTGGTAAGCAAGCCGATTACGAACGGTAACCGGATATTATATCCGAGTTACAAACCCAAGGATAACCAAGGGTTGACTAAAGGTTGACCCAAGATTAATTAAGGTTAACCTTAAGGGTTACCCAACATAACCCTAAGGGATACCCACATGCATAATTGGGCTAAGATTTAAAGGGTTAATGGAAATAACCCAATAACAAGAATGTATGAGCAAAGCCCAATAATAGAACAAGGCTCTAACCAAAAAGGTTACCCAATGTAACCTCATAAGGATTTAATCGAAGTTCGATAAAGAATGGAGTTTAAAGTGGCCAAGAGGGATATCATGTATAAGGGACATACAACCAAAAGTAGGTATGAGTGTTGGTAGGTCACCAACACCTTACGAAAGGGATCCTGATCCTATATTTTTGGTATATCAGGAAAGTGAATTGCCGTTGCCGACAAATTTAAGGAACGTAATTTTAAGGATACGGCACTAGAGGTAAGTACAAACCTCACCTGCAATATGAAAGCTAGTAAATTATGTTCAAGTATGTGGCTTTCAAATATGCTGCAATATGTTGTGTGCTATATCTATGAAATGCCATGCTTTATGAAAAGTGCTATTTTTACAAAATGCTATGTTTATAAAAAGTACTATTTTTGTAAAATGCTATGTTTATAGAAAGTGCTATTTTTGTAAAATACTATATTTATAAAAAGTGTTATTTTTGTAAAAGATTATAAAAGTACTATATTTGCAAAATGTCATGTTTATAAAAATGTCATGATTGCAAATGCCATGAATAAGAAGAATGCCATGCCATGAATAAGAAGAATGCCATGCCATGTTATTAATGAGATAAAAAGTATGTTATCATATAGTGACATCATAAACGCTATAACTCTTGAACGAAAAGGCTTGCTTGGTAAGTTTACCTTTCAAACATGATTCACATGCTTGTTTATGGTTGGGTCCTTGGAGGCATGGTCAATGGCCTTGGTAGTCAACATTTCCTGGGCTACGAATCTGACGATCTATTGGATTTGTCCAATATCTAAGAATAATGATTTAGGTCCACGAGGAAATTTTAAAGTGGGAGTGGTGGGGTCAATTCAAATATTTGCATCCCAAATGTTACCATTTGGATGCCTCCCCCAAACAGAGCCCACATAATTAGCAGAAATTAATGTCAAAAGATTAAGCTGAAATTATACATTTAAAAATCAGTTCCTATAATACACAACATTTAAAATCTTACTAGTAAAACTCAAAAGAAAAAAAAAAATCATAATAAGAAAAAATAGAATCTACACTAGTCCATTTCCTTCTTAAATTTTAAAATTAAAAAAAAAATTTCAAACGTTACTTTAAAAAAATTAGAACTACATAGGATATAAACGCTATGAGTCTAACAGCAGTTAAATAAATAAATATATAAAAAAAAAAGTTGAAAATCTTGAATTTTGGGCATAATGATGTTTTCTATAAGAATCTATCTCGAATACGTATTTTTAAATGTTAAATCTAATACAAGTCAAATGAAAACAAAAACTAATATAAACGAAGAGAATGTAATACAAATCTATGTTAGTATTTATCGCGTGGCTGTGAAGTAAATATGATTCGTTTCACCTTTGTGCATATCAAGCAGTTTGAGTAGTTCACGTCAAATAACTATATAATAATAAAACAAGTGGAAAATAAGCTGGCAACAATTTTTGAATTTGATGCACATGTTAATTTACTTAATAAATTGTTAGTGATTGGAAGGATATATAATGTAATAAAAAAAAATAAAAAAATAAAAAAAAAAAAAGGACCGAAGCTCTTGCATTGAAGACTTTAAGTTGTCGTTTCGTTTCGGTGTTTAGTATGAGTTATGGCTGTTAACGTTCTTCAGTAACTTCTTTTAGGAAAATTAGGATGGGTGATCTACAATTATTACCTAATTTAATAGATAATCTATTTTTTTTTATTTA
Organism: Ficus microcarpa; assembly: GCA_025413485.1. Classification (NCBI taxonomy): domain Eukaryota; kingdom Viridiplantae; phylum Streptophyta; class Magnoliopsida; order Rosales; family Moraceae; genus Ficus; species Ficus microcarpa. The sequence continues at coordinate 27,830,997 of CM046384.1, forward strand.
GTTATATGGTCTAATGTTTATATTTTGTTTAATCAATTTTTATTTTTTCCAAACACCTCCCCCCTCTCTCTCTTCTCTCTCCCCTCTCCCCTCTCCCCTCTCCCCTCTCTCTCTCTCCCAATTTTCTTTTTCTCCATCTGTCCGTTTCTCTCTCAGCCATTGCCAGAGATGGCTACTCGTCGTACATGGAGTTTCGACAAGGTAGCAATCGCGAGGCTAATGGTAATCCTGAGCTATGCGACGATGGAATTTGCTGTTCATCATTCGTGGAGTTCCGATGAGGTCGCTATCTCCTCACCTTTGAGATCCGATTACGGTCGCGATCTCATCACCATTGATGGGATACCCAGCGACGAGGATGACGACAAGGAGAGGTTAGCGACAGCAACTTCACAAACTCGGCAAGGGTGGTAGATCAGCTGTGAGGAAAAGAGATAGAGACTGAATCGAGTAGGTGATTGTCACGAGTGTTAAGCACTAAAATTGTAGAAAATGATGTAAATGAATGGGTATACTTAAAATGCAAACTAAAGATAAAACGTGGCAACATCTAAAGCTTAGGATAAAGGCTAGAATTACTGATTTTCCCTCGGTTGTAAATCTGACAACAAATGCTGTAGTAATGCTATAGCAAAGTTAATCCAGTCAATCTAAAATTCTGCATAATCCTCTTCCGAATGATTTATAACTTCAGTTTTTTAAACTAAAATAAACATATTCCTATGCACTCGAGTTTTCAGAATTTAAAATTAAGCACCAACTTTAATGGGTTGTACAAGGGAATAACATATTCCTATATCATCCACATGTATTATCCAAGTAAGATCCAATTAAAATCAACCTTTCCATAATTAATTTCAGTTTATTTTCCCCACCAATTGATGGCCCCAGTCAATCAATAGAGATTAAACACGTAAATCACTTGAGTAAACCAGATGCAAAATTACTAAGCAATTAACAAAACAAACAAGTCTTCATTACAACCTTGGTTCCTTCAATAATCCTAGCTAAAGGAATTAGTTCATACATCCTTCAATGAAATCAAAACTAACAAAATCAACAAGGAAGATCATGATTCATAGAGAGAAAAACAAGACAATCCCAAAAGAATTCCGATAACTAAAATTGGAAAATCCAAGAGATGGGCATGTGTGAAGTGATATATCCTTCAGTCCAACAAATAGACCACGGCTGCCTCTAAAATTCTTCAGATCTCTCTCCGTTGACCTATTTCTCTTATTTTTCGCCCTGTTTTTCTCACAGCTTCCTTTCCACAAATGGTGTGTTTTTTTTTTTGCCTCTCCCCTTTGCACAGTTATTTTCTTTTCCTTTTATACTAGGGCAATTTGAGGTAACCTAGGCACACGTGTCCCTCTAATAGCTAAGGCTAGTGACACTTAAAGAATACAGCTGTTTGATTTTTGTAAAATAAGCAAGTGGACCAACTAACAGCTGTAAAGAGAGAATTGCATCACTTACACTTTTTACTGATTCTCCACTGCTGCGGCATTGCTATAGCATTGTTGTAGCATTAATTGTCTTCCAGCTTCTCATTCTATTGTCTCTACTTTTCTAGAGGCCTTCACCTATTTTGCACTATAAGCTCCAGCTGTAAGGCAAAACACAAAACTAAATTTATATTTATATTTAAAGCTAAAATTATCTACAACTATCTACCCTTTTTTAACTAAAGTAAACTATCTAATATTATATAAAATGCTAAAAACTAAGGTATATTATCTTGAAATATCAACAATTAATAAGCTTAAAAGCATGCAGCTAATCTAGTGAATTTTTCTTTCATTACTCCTCCCCACCAAAAATCTTATCTTTATTGCAAGTGAATCCTAATTGATATATATTTTTTTAATCTTATACTTTGAAATGTGCCTAGTTGATTTTTTTTTTTATTTTTGGGTCTAATTTACTTCTATTAAAAAAAAAAAAAAACTTTCCAAAATGTTTACCTATTTGAATATTTTATTTGTCCCTATATTCCTTATTATAGTGCTTTCTTATTTCTCAATCTTGGCTAAAAAACTGATATCAATGCGAGATTTCAAATTTAATCACATGTATATGTAGGATGAACAAATAACCAAAAAAAAATAAAAAAAGCAATGTGGCATAACTGGTAGGGAAAGTTCAATCCATCTATAAGTTTGATTCCTTTTGGTTCCTTTTGGCAAAAAAAAAAAAAAGCGACAATGACACCAAACTCATCCATATTGTTATTATTATTATAATTACCATTACCATAAACCTTTGGAATTTTGATGTCTTCCAGTCGAGTCAGCAACCAAGAGAGTTCATCCCGTTATCCAAACTTGCCGCTTGGCAGGCTCTACATTCGAAATAATCACCGTTTGAAACGTATGCGGACCCCACCATTGCTGTTTCCCGCCTTATCCATTCCCTTTTTAAATTAATAAGACTTTTTTTTTTTTTTGGCGAGTTTATAAAATATGTATAATTCAGGTCATGTTCAATAAGGGTGACAATACGGGTCACGACACGACGACACGATTTAAAAACGACACGAATTTCACGAGTTCAGATTAGGAAAAATAGGGGTCGGGTCAATTTCGGGTCACCTGAAATTGACACCGAAAAAACGAGTCGTGTTCGGGTTAGACCCACAGAACCCGAACACGACACGTTTTTTTTTCCTGTAAATTTCATATTAATGTTTGTGTCAATTTCGTGTCAATTTTCGTGTCAGTTTCATGTCAGTTTTCAATTTTGGGTCAATTTCATGTCAATTTCAGGTTGATTTCGGATTGATTTCATGTCGCAGGTTGATTTCGTGTCGCATATCAATTTCGGGTTGTTCGTGTCGCGTGTCAATTTCGTGTCATGTCATGTCAACCCGTCACGTTTTCGAGTCGTTTTCAGGTCGTAGGTCGTGTTCGGGTTCGAAGAAAAAAATTTCGACACAGCTCTAAAACGACGCGAACCCGACACGCGACACGAATTTCCACCTCTAATGTTTAAAGTATACATTCTAATAAAAATTTTCCGTAAGTTTTTTTTTTAATTTTTTAAATAAACTAAATTTACTATTGGCATATACAAATATCTATTAAAACCTCAAATTTTAAAAGTGTATAAATTATGTGAAAATAAGATTAATATTATAAATTTTCGTCAAACATGCTTTAAGTTTCTATATTTTTTAACTTTAAATATTGGATAAATTGCTTTAGTCTCTAAATTTTTAACAGTATACAACTTTAATTCTTAAACTTTTTTGGAGTTGAAATACCCCTAAATTTTCAAATATTACTACAATAGTTCTTTTTGTTAATTTTTAAATGAAATTTGTTAATAAAATTGTCAAAAAGTAATACTAACTTCAGATTCCGTCAAAAAATTAACGAAAAATACTATTAAAGTAACATTTTTAATAGTTTATGATCATTTCAGTTAAAAAAAAAGAATAAAAAATGTCCCTAAATTATTAAAATGTTACTACAATAATCATTTTTGTTAATTTTTAAACGAAATCCGTTAGTAAATTAGTCAAAAAGTAATATTAACTAATGGATTTCGTTTAAAAATTAACGTAAAAGACTATTAAAATAATATTTTAAAAATTTAGAGATATTTTAACAAAGAAAAAAAATTCAAAGATCAAAGTTATATAAAATTAAAAATTTAAAAACTAAACTAATAATTTATCCTCAAATATTTTATTTTTAATCCAAAGCACAACTCTTAGGAGGTGTTTGGTGAATGAATTTAGTTTAAGATTTTTAAATTTTAATAATAACTTTTCAGAAAAGATTAAAAATTTTTTCAAAAAAAAACAAAAATTATAATAAAAAAATACAATTTAATTTAAAATAAATGTGAAACCAAACATCTCCTTAATATTTACTTTTTCTCAATCTACAGATCTACAGAACCGTAATTGAAATGTACGCTCCAAACGCCGCTCTCGTACCCATATAGTTCTATTTGATTCTTTGATCTGTCTTCTGTCCTGCATCAACACGTGTCAATGTTTATACATTATAATGGCTCCTTTAATCTCAATCACTCATCATATAAATACAGCCACAGGTTAGACTCTCTTTATCAAAAAAAAAAAAAACCACAGACGTTCTAGAATCTCTTTCCTTGTAAAAAAAATGGGAACTTCAAAACACTTCTCCTTCTCTGAGCTGATTCCGGGCCTTCCCTACGAACTCGGCTTGGAATGCTTGACTCGTCTTCCCTACTCGACCCACCGAGTCGCCTCCCGAGTCCGCCGGCGATGGCGATCCCTAATCGAAACCCGAGAATTCCACCGCCTCAGGCGAACAAACGGCCTCACCTACACGCTCGCTTGCCTCGTCCAGGCCCTTCCCAAGCGAAACGCGGCCGAAACGGACAATCCGACCAAGGAAAACTCCACGAAACTCGGCAGCGAAATGGCGGCGAGTTTTGGAATCGCCGTGTACGACTCGGCCGAGTCGAGCTGGCACCGACTCGACCCGGTCCCAAAGTACCCAGACGGGCTTCCGCTGTTCAGTCGGATCGCGAGCTGCGAAGGGAAGCTTGTAGTGATCGGAGGGTGGGACCCACAAACGTAAAAACCGTTACGGAAGTTTTTGTTTTCGATTTCTCCTAGAATCGGTGGAGAGAAGGACGGAAAATGCCCAAAAAAAAGTCGTTTTTCGCTGCCGGGGCTCGTTGGGGAAGGGTCTATGTCGCGGGCGGGCACGACAAGAACAAGAACGCGCTGAGCAGCACGTGGGTTTACGATATGGCGAGGGACGAGTGGAGTGAGTTGACTCGGATGAGTCAGGACCGGGACGAGTGCGAGGGAGCGGTTATTGGGGGCGAGTTCTGGGTTGTGAGCGGGTACGGGTCGGATAATTAAGGCACTTTCGATGCAAGCGCGGAGATTTATGACTTCGATACGGGCATTTAGCGGCTCTTGGAGGGGGTGTGGGAGGAGGGGAGGTGTCCGAGGGGGTGTGTCGTGGGCTTTTGGAGGAGAGAAGACAGTAGGTTGGCGAGTTGGAGTGAGTTGGACTCGGAGGTCCGAGTTGGGACGTGTAGGGTGGTGTTGGGTGATCGGGCCATGGTTGTGGGCTCGGGTTACCAAAGGCACCTTTTTAAATCCGAATTTAATTATTATTTTTTAGATCAATCTGATTTTTAGGCATGTATATCCTTAAAGGTAGATTAGGAATCTTACAAGTGTAAATTCAGCTATATAAGGCTGATTTCTCAGCTTATGAAATAGAAGATTTCAATGTTTATTTATATTGTGAGTTATTCTTCTTGAGTTTTTGAAGAAACTTATCCGAACTTATCAAGAATTCCTTGTGGCGTTCAAATCGACTTATCAAACGGATTTCCATAACCGTTTATGGCGTTTTCACCATACCAAGATTCTTGCTTCGCTAAGCAACAGGTTGCGGTTTCCATCAAACTTGAAAGATCTTGGATTATTGTTTCCAGATTTGGTATCGGGTTTTGTCACGTTGTTGGCATGGTTCATATCAGTTGGTATCAAAGCTTAGGTTCCGCCGGTTTGCCTATCATTATCTCGCTTTTCTTTTCATCTAATTCGTTCTTATATAAATAAAAAAATCGTTCAAAAAAATTTTCATAAAACAAAAATTTTCTGCCACACTAGAAAAAAAAAATCCGGTTTTCTTTCCTTATATAAGTGATATTAGTGTTTGATTCAAAGTTGGATTGCTTGCTTTGAGATTGAGTTCTTTTAGGAATTAGAAACCCTAATCCAATTCCCACAAGGTTTATAAATCCTAGAAACATGAATTAGGATCTGGTGGTTTCAAAATTTGACATTCTTATTTCCTACTCTTTTTGCTTGTTTCTGTAAAATCAAAGAAAAGAATCCGAAAAAAAAAAAAGTTGAAATTGTGTTTAATCCTATTTCTTATGTCCTAGACCCCTATTTTGCCATAACCCATGTCTAAGCATCAAAAGAAAAAAAAATCTGAAATCATGACAAATTTGATCTGTTAGGTTTGCTTGTCGTTTTAATTTGCTGCGTGAATTCTTGTTATTCTTATTCGATTAGTTTCAAAAGAACTAAAAGAAGAATATGAGTGGAAAAAGGCAAGAGTGGTGAGCATATTAGAGGGTAGAAGCCAAATACATTGAGTGAAACATAAGTGAAATTGAGTGAATCTTTCTTTAAGTGAAACACGTGAGGGAGTGTAGTGAGGTCCTTTGTTTTTTTTTTTTTTTTTTTTATTGCTCTAACCTTGTTTGCAGATTTCAATCATGTCGCAAGATCAAGAAAAAAACACAAACGAAGAGCTTCCACCAACCAATCTTCCAAACTTGCAAATGCAAGCATTATTGGGGGAGATGAGATGGATGATGAAGGTGGAGTTAGAGCCTATACATGAAAGGTTGGATAGGGTAGAAGAGGGAATACAACGAGGACAGCCACCGTTTGCTCCAAATGCACCAAGGAGCTATAGGTTGCATCAAAGGGAAGTTAAGGAAGTTAGTGAATTTGAAGGGCATTTAGAGGAGGAATTTGATAGGATGTCAATGGGTAGCCATAGGAGATACGGTAAGGATAAAGAAGCTAGGAACCGGGTAGACAACAACTTGGGAAGTATCAAGATGAAAATTCTTGCGTTTCAAGGAAAAAGTGATCCCGAAGCATACCTCGAGTGGGAAAAGAAGATGGAGCTGGTTTTCGATTGTCACAACTACTCTGAATTAAAGAAGATAAAACTTGCCACAATTGAATTTACTGATTATGCTATTTATGGTGGGATCAGATGTGCATCAGTAGGAGGTAGAACAGAGAACATCCTATTGAAACTTGGAATGAGACGAAGAGAGTGATGAGACGACAATTTGTACCAACTCACTATTATCGGGATCTCTACTTGAAGCTACAAGGTCTCCATCAAGGTAATAGGAGTGTTGATGAACATTATAAAGAGATGGAGATGGCGATGATTAGAGCCAACGTGGAGGAGGATCGGGAGGTGACAATTGCTAGATTTTTGAATGGTTTAAACCGAGAGATTGCTAACACCATCGAGCTGCACTGTTATGTCAAATTGGAGGATTTGGTGCATATGGCAATCAAGGTTAAGAGGCAACTCAAGAAAGGTGGTACACGAGCAAGACCATTCACACAAAATTCGAGCACAGCACCTTGGAGGTTGAACTACCCAAAGAAAGAAGAAAATCAGTCCACGTCCAAGGCAAAACCTGGACCCAAACTAGCCACCATTACTACTGCCTCTCAAGGTAAATCAACCCCTACTTCGACTCATAATAGTGAGATTAGGTGTTTCAAATGTCAGGGGAGAGGACACATAGTAAGCCAATGTCTAAACAAGCGAGAAATGGTGATCCGGGAAAATGGTGAAATTGAATCTGAGGATGAAGCTTCTCTAAAGGATATGCCACCCTTAGAGGACGCCCCAATAGGGGATGAGGAGTTTGAGACAGATCAGGGTGAGATGCTTGGATTAGTCGCACGACGAGCCTTAAGTTTGCAAGCCAAAGAAGAGAAAGAAGAAGTACAGCGGGAGAACATCTTTCACACTCGTTGCCACGTGAAAGACAAAGTATGTAGTGTTATTATCAATGGCGATAGTTGCACTAATGTTGCTAGTACTTCCATGGTTAAAAAGCTAGGGCTTGCAACACTTAAGCACCCTGGTCCATACAAGTTGCAATGGATGAACGATAATGGTGAAATGAGGGTTACAAAGCAGGTTCTTGTACCGTTTTGAATTGGAAAGTATGAGGATGAAGTATTGTGAGATGTGGTACCGATGCAAGCTGGACATCTTCTTTTAGGTCAACCATGGCAATTTGACCGGCGAGTTAAGCATGACGGCTTCAGCAACAAGTACTCATTCATACACAATGAATGGACGATCACTTTAGTTCCGATGACACCAAAACAAGTCTATGGGGATCAACTGATGTTGCGAAAATTGAGTGAAAAGAGGAATGAGGACATGTATAGTGAGAGTAATGTCGAATCCAGTGACGAAGAAAAGATGAAGAAGAACTCGGCCAAGGAGATTAAAACTAAGAGAAAATAAAGTAATTTCTATGCAACAACAAGTAAGGTTAAAGGAGCGTTGATTTTAAAACGGATTAACATACGGGGGAGAACAGAACAGCACATAAAGCAAGCTCACAAAGGATTTCACAAGCTAGTTTTTGAACCCGGAGATTGGCAGTGGTTACAACTAAGGGAAAAAAGATTTCCACCACAAAGACGTTTTAATTTGCTGCCCCGAGGAGATGATGATTTGAGGACAAATCCTTCTCAAGAGGGGGGAATGATGTGGATAAACGTGTAAGGAGGACTCAAGCTGATGGGGGCGTTTTTCATAACAAAGAATCAAGTCAAGATTACGTTTCCAAGTTTCAACAAGTTCAAGATTCAAAACAAAATTCAAAAAGTTTATAAGATCTGATCAAGAATTGATTTCTTTGTAATCCTAATTAAGTTTTAAGGTTCTAGTTTAAAATTTGAATTTAGGCACCTTTTTAAATCCGAATTTGATTGTTATTTTTTTAGATAAATCTGATTTTTAGGCATGTATATTCTTAAGGGTAGATTAGGAACTTTACAAATGTAAATTCAGCTATATAAGGCTGACTTCTCAGATTATGGAATAGAAGATTTTGATGTTTATTCATATTATGAGTTATTCTTCTTGTGTTCTTGAAGAAACTTATCCGAACTTATCAAGGATTCCTTGTAGCGTTCAAATTGACTTATCAAACGAACTTCCATAACCGTTTGTGGCGTCTTCACCTTACCAAGGTTCTTGCTTCACTGAGCAATGGGTCACAGTTTCCATCAACCTTGAAAGATCTTGGGTTATTGTTTTCAAATTTGGTATCAGGTTTCGTCATGTTGTTGGCGTGGTTCGTATCAATTTGTAAGGTTTTTGAGAGATTCGTGATTTAGAATCACAAGAACGGGAAAGAGGAACAAAGGGAATTCAAAACATAATGCAAAAAATGAGGAGAGTGCAAAAAATGTTTGGGGTCAATCTCTTATTCATATGGAGGTGTTTCCTATTTATAGGAGTTGATAACCACCTTCAGTTAATCTAATTTGGTATTCAATATTTAGGGGGAGTTTAAAGATCATTCCAATTCCAACTCATTTCAAACTTTTTTTTGTCTTTTTCCTAAAAAGTTTTTGTCTTTTTCCCAAAAACTTTTTTGTCTTTTCTGAAAATTCAAAAAAATTTACTATTACAACTAAAATATTTCAACTCAAACTAACACACCAAACACCCCTTTAGTGCTCTAGGCACTATTTGATACGAACCATACCAACAAACCCGATACTAAATCTGGAAACAACGAACCCAAGATCTATCAAGTTTGATGGAAATCGCGACCCGTTGCTTAGTAGAGTAAAAACCTTGGTATGGTAAAGACACCACAAACGGGTATGGAAAATCCGATTATAGGTCAATTTGAACGCGACAGGGAATCTTTTGATAAGTTCGGATAAGTTTCTTGAAAAATTCAAGAAGAGTAACTCACAATATAAATAAACATCAAAAACTGCTTCCATAATCTGAAAATCAGCCTTATATATCCGTAATTATAATTTGTAAAATTCCTAATCTACCCTTACTGAAAAACACGCCTAAAAACTCCTAGGAAGGAATCAGATTTGACTCCTCAACCGCCTATAATAAAATCTAAACAAAGATACTAAAATTCAAATTTTAAACTGAAACTTAAAATTAAAATAGATTACAAAGAAATCAAATCTTGATTAGATCTTCTAAACTTCAAAAATCTTGTTTTGAATCTTGAACTTCTTGAAATCTTGAAAACGTAATCTTGACTTGATTATTTATTGGAAAACACGCCAACATCAGCTTTGAACCCCCCTTGCACGTGTATCCTAGAACGGACATTCAAGTTAGCCATGCAATGGTTCAATGGACATGCATAGCTGATTAGCTTTCTTCCGGATCAACTTTGATGTGTAAAACCAGCCTTTGTTCACCCTCAGTAGTGAACACACTCTCTTCTTATTGTAGAACTCTCTAGACTAAGTTATTCAGCTCTTTTTTAAATCTTTTAGCTTTAGCCCTCGTCACCGGACCACTTGGAACTTGAATTGGTTCGTGAGTATTCCTTGCAGCCTCAATGTCCTCATCATTCCCACCCTATTGAGAGGATTTATCCTCAAATTATCACCTACATCAAAAGGACTCAAATCAGTAATATTGAAAGTAGCACTAATATTGTACTCACTAGGTAAGTCAAGTCTGTAGGCATTGTCATTGATTCATTCTAGCACTTGAAAGGACCATCTCCTCCAGGCAGCAACTTAAAACGTCTTTGTGCCGGAAATCTTTCTTTTCTTATGTGTAACCACACCCAATCATCGGGCTCAAAAACCAGCTTATGACGCCCGTGTTGGCTTACTTAATGTACTATTTAGTTCTCCTCTTTATGTTGAGTCGTGCCCTCTCATGGAATTGCTCCGCACATTTTGCCTTCTTCTTACCATCTAAGTTCACATACTCGGAAACAGGTAAAGATGATAAATCTAACGGAGTTAAAGGATTAAAACCATAAACAATTTCAAACGATGAGAACTTAGTAACAGAATGAATGGTATGATTATAAGCAAACTCAACATGTAGTAAACAATCCTCTCAAGTTTTAATGTTCTTACTAATGACAACCCTCAACAAAGTGGATAAAATACTATTAACTACTTCTGTTTAATCATTGGTTTAAGGATGACAAGTGATAGAAAACAAAAGTTTCATTCCTAGTTTTCCCTATAATGTCTTTCAAAAGTAACTCAAGAACTCAATATCCCGATCTAACACGATTGTCGTAGGCATACCATGTAATCTCACAATCTCCCTAAAGAACAAATCTGCAACATAAGAAGCATCTTCAATCTTATGACAAGGGATAAAATGAGCCATTTTAGAAAACCAATCTATAACCACAAAGATTGAATCCCTACAATGCCTATTCCTAGGTAAGCCCAAAACAAAATCCATTGAAATATCAATCCAAGGTGAACTAGGAATAGGTAGGGGCAGATAAAGACCACTTGGCTGAACCCTAGATTTAGCTTGCCTACAAGTGACATATCTACCATAAATTCTCTAAACATCTCGTTTCATGTGTAGCCAATAGAAGTGCTCCTGCAACATAGCTAGGGTTTTAATGACTTCAAAGTGTCTTATTAAACCCCCACCATAGGATTCCTGAACTAACAAGTCTATCATCGAACAAATAGGCACACACAACTTATTCTTTCTAAACAATAAGCCCTCATGCTTATAGAACTTACCCTCTGCAGATTTTTCACAAGCACTATAAACTTCCCCAAAGTCATGGTCTTCATGATAAAGCTCCTTAATGTGCTCAAACCAAAGAAACTTAGCATCAAGAGTAGAAATTAAGGCATACCTACGTGAAAGTGCATCTGCAACCACATTTTCCTTACCTTGTTTATATCGAATGACATAAGGACAAGTTTCAATGAACTCAACCATTCGAGCATGTCTCTTGTTCAGCTTGTGTTGACCTTTCAAATGTTTCAAGCATTCATGATGTGTACGAATCACAAACTCCTTTGGCCACAAGTAGTGCTGCCATGTCTCTAAAGGTCGAACCAATGTGTACAACTCTTTGTCATAAGTGGGTTAATTAAGTGCATCCCCACTTTGCTTCTCGCTAAAGTACACAAGTGGTCTCCCATCCTGCATAATTTCGAACATTTTAGAAAAGTTAGGTAAAACAAGTAAAGGAACATGAGTAAGTTTATGTTTAATAAGCGAAAACGCCTTATCTTGTTCTTCACCCCATTTGAATGCAACGTTCGTCTTGATAACTTCGATAAACGATGCAGCGATGGTGCTAAATATTTCACGAACCTCCTGTAAAGCTAGTAAGTCTATGAAAACTTCTAACATTAACTACATTGGAGGGGGTCGGCCACTCTTGGATGGCTTCGATCTTTTCTTCATCAACCTCAATACCTTTAGCACTCACAACAAAACCTAGGAAAACAAGCTTATCAGTGCAAAAGTACACTTTTTGAGGTTAGCATATAACTTCTCCTGTCTAAGCACATCCAAAACTGAATTCAAATGTAAGACATGATCATGCAAACTCTTGCTATAAATTAAAATATCATCAAAATAAACAACAACAAATTTACCAATAAAAGGATGCAAAACATGATTCATTAAGTGCATGAAAGTATTAGGTGCATTAGTTAACCCATACAGCATAACTAACTACTCGTACAAACCATATTTAGTTTTAAACATTGTCTTCCATTTGTCCCCTTTTTTCATTTGTATTTGATGATACCCACTCTTAAGATCAATTTTAGAAAACACACAACAACCATGCAGCTCATCTAACATATCATCTAAGCGAGGGATAGGGTGTCAATATTTTACCAATATGCTGTTGATGGCTCTACAATCAACACATATCCTGCATATCCCATTCTTCTTAGGCACTAGAATCACCGGAACTGCACAAGAACTCACGCTTTCTCTCATATACCTTTTCCCCAACAATTCTTTGACTTGCCTTTGAAGCTCCTTCGTTTCCTCCAGGTTACTCCTATATGCTGGTCAGTTTGGAATTGATGCACCAGGGATGAAATCGATTTGATGTTCAATCCATCGGATAAGTGGTAAACCATGTGGCACCTACTCAAAAAACACATCCTCAAACTCTTGTAAGAGAGAAACAATAACATTAGGCAACAAAGAGTCAAGTTGGTTAGTGTTTAAAAGAGCTTCTTATACATAAGTACAATCATTGGCCTTTTTGAAATCAACACTAGCTTAACCTCACTTGTTTTTGTACAGAAATTTCTTTGTTTTCTCTCTGTTTTTACTTCCTTGGCTGAACTCTTCTTTCTCTTTTCTTCCTCACCAGATTTGACATTACAATCTTTTTTTCTCTCTTTGGCTGTGTATCTCTCTTTCCCCTCACTCTCACTATGCATCGCCTAACTCATCTTTTCACTCTCATTCTTTTGCTCTCTCAAGTTCGTATGATCTCTCGGTTTCTTTTGTTCACTTAATTTTTGCAACCTCACTTGATCCTCATAGACTTATTTTGGTGTCATCAAAACTAGAGTGATTGTCTTGTGATTGCACGTGAATGAGTACTTGTTGGTATAGCCGTCATACTGCACACCTTGGTCAAATTACCATGGTCTTCCTAAGAGAAGATGTCTAGCTTGTATTGGCAACATATCACACAATACTTCATCCTCATATTTACCAACTCGAAATGGTACAACAACTTGGCTCGTAACCCTCGCTTCACCATTATCATTCATCCATTGTAGCTTGTATGGACGAGGGTGCTTAAGTGTTGTGAGCCCTAGCTTTTCAACCATGAAAATGCTAGCAACATTAGTGCAACTACCGCCATCGATAATAATACTGCATACCTTGTCTTTCACTTGGCAACGAGTGTGAAAGATATTCTCCCGTTGTACTTCTTCTTTCTCTTCTTTAGCTTGCAAGCTTAAGGCACATCGTGCGACTAGTCCAACCATCTCAACATCATCTGCCCCGAACTCTTCATTTCCTATGGGGGCATCCTCCAATAATGGCATGTCATCTAGATCAGCTTTGTCCTCGGATTCAATTTCACCATTTTCCCGGATCACCTTAACTTGCTTGTTTAGACATTGGCTAGCTATGTGTCATGTCCTTTGACATTTGAAACATTTGATCTCACTATGATGAGTCAAAGTAGGGATTGATTTACCATGAAAGGCCGCGGTAGTGATGGCTGGTTTGGGCTCAGTTCTAGCCTTGAAGGTGGACGGGTTTTCTTCTTTCTTTGGGTAGTTCGACCTCCAAGGTGCTGCACTCGAATTTTGTGGGATTAGTCTTGGCTGTGTACCACCCCTCCTGAGTTGCCTCTCAATCTTGATTGCCATATGCACCAAATCCTCTAATTCTACATAATGATGTATCTCGATTTGTTAGCAATCTTTCGATTTAAACCATTCAAAAATCGGACCATTTTTGCCTCTCAATCCTCCTCCATGTTGGCTCTAATCATAGCCATCTCTATCTCTTTATAATACTCATAACGCTCTGGTTACCTTGATGGAGACTTTGCAGCTTGAGGTATAGATCCCTATAGTAGTGACTTGGTATAAATCGTCATCTCATCACTCCCTTCATCTTATCCCAAGTTTCAATAGGACGTTTCCGTTCCGCCTCCTATTGATGCACAAGTGGTCCTACCATACAATAGCATAATTAGTAAATTCGATTGCAGCAAGTTTTACCTTCTTTAATTCGGAGTAGTTGTAATAATCAAAAACCAATTCCATCTTCTTTTCCTACTCGAGGTGTGCTTCGGGATCACATTTTCCTTGAAACGCAGGAATTTTCATCTAGATACTGCCCAAGTTGTTATCTACCTGGTTCCTAACTTCTCCATCCTAGCCATATCTCTTATAGCTGCCCACTGACATCCTATAAACTCCTCCTCTAAATCGTCCGCTTCAAATTCACCCACATCCTCAACTTCCCTTTGGTGCAACTTGTTCCGCCTTGGGGCGTTCGAAGCAAATGGTGACTGTCCCCATTGTGTTCCCTCTTCTACCTTATCCAACCTCTCATGTATATGCTCTAACTGTACCATCATCATCCATCTCATCTCCCCCATTAATGCTTGTATTTGCAGACTTGGAACAACGGGTGGTGGAATCTCTTTGTTTGTGTTTTTCTCTTGATTTTGCAACATGATTGAAATCTGCAAACAAGGTTAGAACGATATGGAAAAAAGGACCTCACCACACTCCCTCACGTGTTTCACTTGAAGAATAATTCACTCAAATCCACTCGTGCTTCACTCAAGTTAATTTGGCTTTTACCCTCTAATACACCCACACACTCTGCCTTTTTCCACGCGTATTTTTCTTTTAGTTATTTCAAAACTAATCAAACAAGAATAACAAAGACGCAAGCAACAAATCAAGATGAGAAGCAAACCAAACAAATCAAATTTTGTCATGGATTCTGTTGATCTTTGACACTCAAGCTTGGGGTTTTGGAAAAGTGGGTTTAGGACGTGAGAAACAAGATTAAACAACAAAAAAAATTTCAGAAAGGTTCACAGACTTCTTTTTTGTTTTTCGTTTTTTGTTTTTGTTTTTGTTTAGAATCTTCTTTATTTTTTTCCTTCTTTTTTTTGTTTTCTTTTTTTTTTCTTTTTTTTTTCGGATTCTTTTCTTTGATTTCGTAGAAACAAGTAGCAAGGAACACGAAACAAGATAATCGAATTTAAAACACTAGAACACTAATTCACGTTTCTAGGGTTTGTAAACCTAGTGGGAATCGGATTACGGTTTCAAAATCCTAAAAGACCTCAATCTCAAAGAAAGTAATTCAACTATGAATCAAACACTAATATCACGGATTTAAAGAGAGAACAATCGGATTTTATTTCAGTCATAAGGACAATTTTTTTTTAATGGATTGAAAATGAAAACAAGAAAAGGATAGGCAAACCGAAGGAACCTAGCTCTAATACCAACCGATACAAATCATGCTAACAACGTGATGAAATCCGATACCAAATCTGGAAATAACTGTAACGCTCCGACCTACGTAGGACCGTTACCATACATACTTAAACTACTTATTGGTTTTCAATAGCTTAAACTTACTTAGAAATTTGAGAATTTTTTTTTTTTTTAAACATATGTAAATAGAGGAGTTCATATAGTAAACTTATCATACATACATACTGAAAAGTAAAGACATACTCAAGTCTTCAAACTTCATATTTACAACATCTTACTTTAAGATGTATATATATATATACATACTTATCATCACAAAAGAACTTGCGGATAATTTGCGTAGTGGTATCCCACACCGCCCCGCCGCATCGTCCACATGGCCCATCAATCAAGCTGCAGGCTTCTTACCTACAGTATGAAATATACTAGTGAGCTTTCGCCCAGTAAGCACAAACATAATCTCACAAAATATAACAAATATCGTGCAACTTATGCATGAACCAATTATGTACAATTATAAATCTTTTATTAACTTGAACTTATTATCTTGCCTGACATATAGGCCCCTTGTGTACGTACCAAAAGCGCGCAATCCTCAGAATGTCAGGGTTTACAAGGCCCTTAACAATTCTGGGAATATAAACATAACATAACCCTTCACGATCTAGCGGAAGGTTGATTATACCCTCACGTATTATCGAGAGGTTGATAATCTGAACTTAGCTTGAAACATATATCCTCCACCTAGTGGGAGGTTGGTACGACACCTTACTTATCTTATCTTACCATGTGGTTTAATATTAGTGAACATGCCTCATGATGTCACTATAAAAGAATATTAACCATAACATGGCATATCTAAGCATAGCATAGCATCTTATAGCATAACGTAACATATCATAGCATAACATAGCACATCATAGCATAACATAGCATAACATGGAAACATGTCATATACTTAAAAATAACTTACTATCTTTCATACTGTAGATGAGGTTTGTACTTACCTCTTTTACTAGGTCCGATAATGTACGGTTCCAAGTCCGGATACAGCGGCAGGTTCCTGCTATAATAAAGAACATAGGATAAGGATCCTAATCAACATCCTAACATGTCTTTAGTTATATGTCCCCTTCATACCCATGATAGCTCATTGGGTTACTAAATGTAACCTTAGTGTTTCGTATTATCAACCTTGGATTATACCTTATTAGGTTACATAGGGTAACCTTGTAAATTAAGCCCACCCATACATGATTAAGGTTAGGTCATTGTCCAATCCTTGGACTATGTCTTAACATACATAGCCCGTAACCTATTAGGTTATCTTTGGTAACCCTTTGTCTTAAGACTTGGTCTCTTGTTGGGTTATGTTAGGTAACCCTTAGTTTTAGCCCATTAATCTTAGTATCATATTGGGTTACATTGGGTAACCCTTGGTGTGACCCAACCTAGGTCAATCTAGGTTAACCCTTATTGGGTTACTAAGGTCCAATTAGTTTGGATCCTATTGGGTGACTATTGGTAACCTTGGACTTTGGACCCAGTTCTATAATTCGGGTATCCTACTCGATTATTGATGGTTATCCTCTAGACTACCCAAATTTTAAGAGAACTTAGGTTTATAGTTCTATTTGTTTTCTTTAATAAAAACTGGGTGTTTTACCACCTTTTTTCACAAAACTCTTTTTATTCAGCTCATAAAAACTTGTGTTTCTTATAAAAGTATTTGAAAAAGCTATTAAGTGTTGGAACTGCCTTTGGAACAGTCCCCATAGTCAAACTATCAGTTTTTGAGCAAAATACTATTTTCCTGCATAGTTTTCAGAAAATCCTGTACAGGAATTTACTGTTTCCTGCACAGTTTTTAGAAACACAATTTTACTTTAAAATCCACGCTGAATTTGGAAAAGTTGTCTTCATGAAACTTTTAGATCTCGAAAAATCCTAGAACTTTTATGTTTTATGAAAAATCCAGTTCTGACTCTAACCCTTTCGTTTTTCCCTTGGAATTCAACTGGACATGCATAGAGGTCTGGGCACGTCAGTCTCGGGTTTTCGTGAAAATGTAGGCCATTGGAGCTTCATTTTGGAAAACCGTTTGGTTTGTCTCCTAAGAAAAACTGTTCTAAACAATTTTTATGTTTTGAGTTTTTTCAAATTCGGCCTCTAAAGGCCTCAAAATCCATTTTTCAAAAAACTGGTCAGGATTTACCCGAACCTGCATTTTTCGGTTTTAAGTTCATTTTACATCCTAAACGTGAAAACCTAGCTCAACCAGCCACCGCGGGAGCTCTAAAACACACATGCAGCGGTCTTCTAATGTAAATTTTCTTTAAACACATTTTCTAACATCACCATGCAAACCCTAATTGACATTGGATCAACCAAGTTTGCATGGTTTAGGTTGCACCATTTAAACCAAGCATACTAATTCAATTTCTAACAACCTAGCACATAATATCCATCTACACACACTAGGGCAGATTTGGGGATATACAATCATTAACATTTAGCATGCAAATTATGAAAATTAAAGCAAGCAAGCAAATTAAAATCAAACCACCCCTAACTCTAGTTCAAGCACAAACCCTAGGTTTCTAACTTTGGGCACAAAATAAATTGAGCTTATGCTCTTACAAATTCAACTTGAAATACACTTAAATTTCAAATTGAAAGCTCAATTTAAAGAGTTTAAGGTTTAGGGAGGTTTACCTTGATTTATTGAAGAATTTGGGGCTAGGGTTTGCTTCACAAAAATTCTCCCCATAGAGCACCACTATGGCCGGTTCTTGTTGCACCAAGTTGCACCAAAATTTGTGTTGGTTGTTTGGTGTGAGCTTGAACCAAAACTAAGCACAACTAACCTTAGATTTTCGCACTCACTCACCCCTCCTGCAGCCGGCTTTAGGCCCCAAAATTTGTGCACAAAAACTGTCAAAAATTTGGCTTGAAGTTGCTAGGAGAAACCGAACACTACAAGCATCAAAACCCCTAAGTTTCTCAAATTTTTTCTTCACTCTATCATACACTTGAGATTTCAGATTTTTGGAGGAGAGAATTGGGCAGAGTTTGGCTGTTTTTCTCAGATTTTTCCAGCCAAAACCGACCCCCCTTGCATGCCTATTTATAGGTGAAAAAAATAGGCTTGTTTGCAAAAATTTTTGGTTCACCTTTTGCACTTAAATCCTTGGGATAAACTTAATTAGATTTTGGCCCCAAAAGGACTGGCCACCTCATGTTCTAGGAATGTCTAATATTATTTTAATCCCTTTTTACTTTTTAATAAAAGTCCTAATGATGTCATAAATAGAAAGGGTGATGACATAAGCCTAATTAAGGCTTGTTTGGCTTTTTTTTTTTAAAGTAGTCCACTTTAATGCCAATACAGATATTTTTGGTACTATGCTCACTAATACACAATACTGTGGCATTGCATTGCAGTCCAAAATTTATCTGTGTAAAAATGGACAGTACGAAAAATTTTCTTTTTACTTAAAACTTTTTGGCCCAATAATTCCTATTTATTGTGCTTGATTTTTTTATGGTAGTTTTATTTCTCATTTACATTCTCATGTCCATAATTTTAGTTTTTACAGCATATTTTCCATACTGCTTGTCATACATCTGTGTGGTCAACCCTTTGACTATTTTTGGTCAATTTTTGATTTTTTCGGTTAACTTTGACTTTCTTGATCAAACTTTGACCAACATGAAATTATGAAATTTTTCACCCCTTTTTGTTCAAAAGGTCACATGTTTGGCTAATCAACTACTTATTGAGTCTCATAATTAATGAAATGAGAACTCAAACATTTACTGTTAAAATTATGAATTTCACCTTGATACTCATAATTTTTCATGAAACATCGTATAGGTATATCGTATAAACTTAATTTTCTTATATACAAAGAAATCATGAGTCCGTGTAAAATTTTTGGTTATTACAATAACGAACCTAAAATCTATCAAGTTTGATAGAAACCACGGCCCGTTGCTTAGAAAAGCAAGAATCTTAGTATGGTAAAGACATCATAACCAGGTCTGGAAAATTCGTTTGATAAGTCAATTTAAACGCCACAATGAATCCCTTGATAAGTTTGGATAAGTTTCTTCAAGAACTCTAGAAAAATAACTCACAATCTAAATAAACATCACAAACTGCTTCCACAATCTGAAAATCAACCTTATATAGCCGAAATTACAATTTATAAAATTCCAAATCTACCCTTATTGAAAAACAAGCCTAAAAGCCCTAGGAAGGAATCAGATTTGACTCCTCAACCGCCTATAATAAAATCTAAACAAAGATACTAAAATTCAAATTTTAAACTGAAACTTCAAACTAAAATAGGATTATAAAGAAATCAAATCTTGATCAGATCTTCTAAACTTCTAGAATCTTGTTTTGAATCTTGAACTTTTTGAAATCTTAAAAACACAATCTTGACTTAATTCTTTGTTGGAAAACATGCTCACATCAGCTTTGAACCCCCCTGCACATGTATCCCGGAACGAACATGCAAGTTAGCCATATAATGGCTCAATGGACATGTATGGCTTATTGGCTCTCTTTCGGATCAACTTTGATGAGTAAAACCAGCCTTTGTTCACCCTAAGTAGTGAACATACTCTCTTCTTGTTGTAGAACTCTCCGGACTAAGTTATTCAACTCTTCTTTGAATATTTTAACTTGAGCCTTCATCACCAAACCACTTGGAACTTGAATTGGTTCTTGAGTATTTCTTGCAGCCTTGATGTCCTCATCATCATTTGTCAATGTTGGTTAAGGAAATTTGATTAACGCAATGAAATAGATTCTAAAATTTTTCAACATAATACAGGATCACACATATTTGTTGCATAAAATAATTAATTACCTATTGGTAATTCAATTATCTACAGGTTCATTTAATCTATCACACAACAAAAAACATTTGCGTGGCCGTGGATATTTCAAGGCTTCCTAACCCTTAGCCTTTCATGCTATTCCCATCTCCTTCTAATCCTTAATTAAGAAGAGTCGTTATTTCTAAAGTAGAGAGACTAGAAATCCTTAAAATAGACTAAGGCCCTATTTGGAGTATAAGGCCCAGTCGGTGTTTTGCCATTTGAACTCCAAAACTCCCAAATCTATAACTCACTTTTTCTCTATTCTATTTTTAAAAAACTTAAATTTTAAGAGTCTATAACTTTTATGTTTCAAACTGAAATTAGATGATTCTTATGTTAAAATGCTCACAACGACTAGACAAATAAAATAAGATCCATTTTACATATTTTTTTCCGATTACATTTTAAATTTTTATACTATTTTCTATATCACAGTTCATTTCCAAAAGTCCACCCCCTAAAACACACATTTTTAACCCAACTTCCAAAATTCTGTCTCCAGAAGTCCTCCCAAATGGGCCTTAAAAAGAATCTTACCTACGAGACAATTATAAGGGTTATTCTATAGTACTAGGTCTAGGGTTGTAGGGATTTAAAATTACATCCCTACCCTTACTAATGGAAAACACCGTACACGACACTCATGTGTGTTTTTACCGGTCCAAAAGTGATATGTTTGTTACTAAAAGGGTCTTTTTATTTAATTTTTTAAATAGTTCGAGGAGCTATTACTTGGGGGGAAAAAAAGTTTGCAGAGCAAGTGACAACTTTATATATCATTTGAGAATCAAATGAGCAATTTATTTGTTTAAAAAAAAAAAAGGAAATTGGAACACACAAAATACATGACTGAAGCCTACAAATTTAACATAATGAAAATTTAACACTAATCTTCAATGCTGAGGTTTAGAGTTTAAATCAGTCAACCCAAGTTCAAAAAAAAAAAAATACACACACTTAATCAACCATCTTATTGGTAAAAACACTTAACCAAAAAAAAAAAAAAAAAAAAAAAAGCCTAAGTACCGCTCTCGATCGTTGGAACAGAAAAGATAGTTTAAAAGAAAACAGAGCATTTGTCTTTCATGATTATGTCATTTCAGTAAGTAATGAATTAATAAAGAGAAGATAACTCCATCAAACACTTAGCTAGGATGCAGTGTTTATTAATGAAAGATCCTCACCAAGTTTTGACTTCTTTTTGAATTTTAGTGGAACGTTTTCCAATTGGCTCGCCTCTTCGGATTTCCCTGCTCTGCTCGATTCACCAAAAGGGCTCTTGAAGGTGGCTAGTATAAGATCAAAGTAAAGCGGAAACTGAACCGCAGCAAAGAAGGAAATCGGCAAGCAAGTCAAGGCGTACACTGGGAAGGCGGCGCATATGAGCGTGTCTTTGAGCACAAAAAAGTGACCAGAGCGGAAGGAAATGAGTATAAGAGCTACAGACACAAAAAGAGACGTTAACCCTAATAGATGCTTCCCTGGCAGGCTTGTTTCGAAGTCCTTTTCTTGGTATCGAGATGTAAGAATAGAGAGGAACATAAGTGACTGAGAAAAAGAGGGCCACAAGTGATGTGAACCAAATATTGTGAATGCAAGTTGGTTTTCCAATTTGGGCTTTCCGTTGTCATCGTTTGTGCTGCCGGCATGGCGGTGGAGGTGGCAAAGGCAACAGTGGCGATAAGAGCAGCAACAACGGAGCAGGAATCAGAGGTGTTGGTCAACCATTTGCCGCAATCTTTTACAAGCTTCTTGCGGCAGGTGGCATGGATTTCTCAACAAACTGCATAGGGCAGAAAGTAAATTTGAGTCATCGTAACAAATAATTAACTGATAAACTAAATAGTATGATCTGCTGGATTTATCCTATGTATCAACGTCTATTCTTGATAAATACTTTGTCAATTATGTATCATTGGTGTCATTTTATATCCATTACCTTTGTCATTTTGAAGATCTTTGGGACTATCAATGGAACAAAAAAATTAACGTCACCCAATGCTACTGAAAGGATGGCTACCTAAATGTCTACGACCTATATTGGGTAAATTTTAAAACCAAAACACATCTTGGTTAATTTATTTGACATATCAGCATAGTTATATGAATAGAAAAGTTATCATTTTCCAAATCAATTTACCTTACACCATTTGATTTCCCACTGCATTTGTAGAGCCTCACCAGGAATCGACCAAGGCTCGTGATTCTTCCCAAGCTTTGCCGCCAAATGCAATGCTCTATTCCCACGGATATCAACCACTCGAAATGCGTTGTCTTTCACATGAATTTGAAGTTCCTTCTCATTCTTATTGTCATCCAGTAGTACTTGAGAGGCGTTATTAAGTGATGGTACATTATAAGGAATGTAGTTATTTAGCAACATCTTGTACGGTTCAAGCTGCCTAGTCTCAACTGCTATCAACACTATGTTCTTCTTGTACGCATCTACATCATTGACGGCCACTGGAAATTTACCAAGGATTGCCGTCACCATTTCCGTTATACCATATCTGGCGGCGGTCAACATGGCGGTTTCATTCTTCGATTTGGTGTAGAGGTTGTTGGTTCTTCTTCGGAATCGGATGATGTGGCGGAAGATGAGCTAGTGCATCTTCTGCAGCATTTTTTTCTTAATCTTCCTTTCTCTTTTTGTTGAACTACTAGTCATCTTTTTCTTATTTCTTGTTAAAAAACAAAACAAAAAAAAAAAAAAAAAAAAACAAATGTTAATGTGCAAAGTTTAGTATAAATGCATGTAATAATAATAAAAATAATGATAATAATTAATAATAAGAAAATCATATTACCAATATTGTCGAGATCTACTTTTGCTTTAAAATGTCTGCATCCACTTTGTCATGCCACCCTCCAGCGTCGTCAAAGGTATACATTGCGTCATTCTCTTAACAGTTTTTTCATGATCTGCCCTTACCATCTATGCTTTTCTTTCTGTTTTTTTTTATCCTATTTACTCTTTTGTGCCCTACCAACAATATTATTAACCAAAACAAAAAATTTATATATAAAACAATTATAAATACGTGTCCTCACAAACACACACCTATATA
>CM046384.1:27854598-27879598 GCA_025413485.1 Ficus microcarpa
CAGCTCTATGCATTTATATTCTTATTTTTGGGATGCTCACTGGTCTTTAAAGCAAGTTATAACACTTGCATTAATAACAACAACAATAATAATCTAATAGCTATAATTAATCGGCACTGCTGTGGTGCAGACATGTGACGGCCTCATTGTCTGTCACAGGACTTTTTTTTTTTGCTTTATTTGTCTGTTTGCTATTTTTCTTTGTTTGTTTATTTCCTACGGGCGCTACAACTAACAGCAGCAGCAATAATAATAAAAGAAAATTAACTCACCTTAAGGTGTTCCATTATTGAACACTTGTTATAACTTTCCTTTAGACTTTTAATTAGTACACATAAACAAGGTACTTATATACAAAAATAATAAGTTAAAAAAAAAAAAAAAGTTGAGGAGGGTCTTAATGTCCATGCGTCCGTTACAATTAATAGTGAAAGTATGGCAAACAGATCTCCTCGTCCAGGTAGTTGTGGAGGTATCGTAGCCTACACTTACCATGTGATTTGCAAAGGAATCTCCGCGAGTCATTTTGATATATATATATATACCTTGCTTCTTCAAAATCAACAGACAAAGAAAAGGAAATCTCAATTATCTTATGAGCAAATTAAGTTACTTTAGAATAACTTATTCGTCACTTCTAATAGTTATCGAGTGCTAATTAATTGCTATCTGCTAACATGTACCGACTATTATAATCTAACATAATTTTGGATAGCAATTCGTTCACTTGTTCAAAAAAAGAAAGAAAAAGAAAAAGAAAAAGAAAAGGAGGAAGATTTCGTTGTTGTTTTAGGCAACAAAGAAATCACCAAATCCAACCAGAATCAAGGCCAACAATGTCCTTTTTTGTGACGGTTTCTGATACAGAAACTGGTTTGGAAATTTAGGTTGGGTTGGGGAAAGATAACTCAGACTCAAACTAAGTCTAAGAGGACGCCACTAATAGTTCCCACATGTTAGATAAGTCAAAAACTCGTCACTCTAAGAATCCACCTAAGAGATAAGAGTTCACAATTCACACAAGAACCGAATTTTCTCATTCAACAAAAAGATTTTTTCATACAGATCATTTCAGCCCCCTTTAAGGACGAATTTTACATTCAAAGTAAATAAAATTCAGTTACAAACACTCTCATAATTACATACTTAAAACCAATAAAACTTCCCCATCATAACTACTCTGAAAACCATCCATATTCCTACAATTACAGCCCTTTACTTCAGCCACCAAAACTGAACAAATTCCCATCATAACAGCCCACTGCCTAACAAACTTCTACATAATTAAACAGAATTAAAACCAACTTCAAAGTGTAGTAAATACTAGAATAAAACTGAAAATAACACTCAGAAATTAGCAATTAAAGTTGAGCTTGACAGCCAAACTTGTGAGCCAAGACTCAAGCCATGAAAGCCATGCACACTTGCCAAAAATATGTTGCTCGAGCTTAAAACATTGTCTTGATCTGCATCATGCTCCCCGGGTTGGAAAGGACTCGCCCTCGAGTCCAAGTCTTCATCTTCGATGTAATGAGACAAGTCAGCTACGTTGAAGGTTGCCGAAACACCATAATTCCCCGGTAAATCAACCTTATAAGCATTGTCATTCACCTTTTCAATGATTCTGAAGGGGCCATCAGCTCGTGCTTGAAGTTTCAGAAATTTGCGATTTGGAAAACGTTCTCATCGTAGCTGAATCCACACCAAATCACCAACTTGATAATCCACACGTTTCCGATGCTTGTTTGCACGTTGTGTTGGAAAAAACAGATCCGGTATCAGAGTTACAGCGCAGTGGAAGTTTTAAAATTTTATGTTGTTTCCGAAAAAGAAGCTCATGATGCATATAACAATAAATTAAATTCATGATCAAGCGTATCTTATTTCTTGGATTCCGGAATTGCTAGAGCGTTTGACTAACGTGTCTTCTCTACTATTCTCGAGTTCCACATCTCAGAGTGTGTGTGGGCACACGTTCTATGAATCCAAGCGACCTGTATTTCTTTCCGAAGTCTAGATCCCTCCTTCTCAATTCCGATGATCCTCGTTGAGAATTTAATCCAACTTCTTTCTTCAAAACTACAAAACAGGAGCCGGTTAACCTCCTATGAAAATTATCACTCGGTTTAACCTTTCTCACGGTTTTGATTCAATGTAATTTTCTCTCTTTTTCTCTCTCACAAGATAGCCGAATTTCTTGATGTGGAAGAAACCAAAAAAAAAAAAATTTCTTCCAAAAACGTTTTTTTTTTAATTTAAAATTATCAAAAATTGGTATTTCAAGAACTCCTAGCCTTTATATAGTATTCCAATCCTTTTCAAAATTTATCTCCTTTTTGAAAAATTAATTAATAATTATTTTTCCGGATAAATCTTAAACCAAAAGATCATACAACTTTAGGTCTAGATTTATTGAACCTAAAAATAATTTTTCAAGAGGAAATCTCAACTAAAAAATTCGGCCACAAGTGAGTAGATCATGATTGGTGGTTTAAATTTTAAATCAAGAATCTAGACTAGTCAAAAGATCCTAGTCCTATCTAGATTCAAACTTCTTTTAAACCTTTTTGAATTTAAATAGGATTCACATATTTGAATAAATATTTTCCATAAACATTATCCATATTAATTAATTTAAATCAATGAAATATTTCAAATTTTCTTTCCTCACAAAAACCATGCACCTCTTTAATTAGGAAAGAAAAATCCATAAAATAATCTTCATTATTTAAACCAATTAATAATTTAATGTTAGGAATATATTTAAATAATTTTGAAATAAAATTTTCTTTCCTCCATACAATTAAAAAATGTGCACATATTATACTTAGGAGAGAAAAATTTTGTTTTCCAAAATTCAAACACAATCTTATTTTCAAAATTCAAATTAACCAATCACATGTTGACAAATCATTTGTCTACAAATTTCACATGTTCAATCCTTTCTGGATTGCATGTTAGAGAGTACCATGTCTTAATAGACATTTCTAAATTCCATTTATAATTTACCGATCTCATTAAGAACAAATCCCGAGACGCTTCGTGGAACTATATGAGTTAATAGAGGGACCTGATGTAAATATGTAAAGAGGCTCCTATAATTGTGAAAAATTAATCCAGATTAATTATCCATCAATTATCAACTTCAAAACTGTTCCACTAAAAGTTTGAAACTGAACTCCTGTTTACATACCGTATTACGAAAGCTCTCTTATGTAGTGCTTCTTCCATGATTTATTCATCGCTTGCTTAATCCCCATATGTTATCCATGATTGAATTAATGACTTTTTTCGTTTTACCTTTTCAATCATCTTAACTTAAAGTTCAATTATTCTCCATTGAAAGAACCACCAATTGTAAAACCATACAATTGGTAAACTACTAGAGAACACAAAGTAAACCGATGGCCAAGATCTTATTATACTATCTTTCAATCCCGAATAATATCTTTAAGTAGATAACATTTACTATCGTTAAGATAGCTATGGATTCTGTATCTATGAATCTTGATTTCTCCATCCATAAGTCATGCACCCAAAACACAAGTATGTTGACCATACACCCAAAACATTTAATAGTGTCTCACCTTTAGTGCATCAAAGTACATAAGTCATGGATGCGAACTCAAGTAATCATTTCAGGATTAAGATTAATGCAGGATGATAATCAAAGCATCATTGATTCTTATAAACGGAGTTTAATTCTTATAAACGGAATTATTAAACTGAATCAATTAACACTTTAGGTCCAGTCCAATGTCATACCTCAATGGTATACATTAAAGTTCTACTCGAACCTATCCGATGGTCAAGACAAACCATCCCTCCAAGGAAGTAGACAAACTTTACAATCTTATCATGAATAAAATCCCCAAATCTTATTCCGTTGATTGCGGACTATTTATTTAGACTGTTATCAAATTACCACGTCTTCTATGCATACCCCGTATACATATGGTAATTCGATATATTAGCAACAGCTTAGGAGTATTTTATGTTTGCTCAAAATAATCATACAATTAACAAATAAAAGTAAATATGACACAACTTATTAAACATGAATAATTTCCTCTTATTAATATCAAAATGTCATATTTATAGAAAATCCCTAATATCAATTTTCTATCCTTAGGGCACATATAGATCCCAATACGTTGAGCATACCTCTCCGTATGTTTGACAATGGTGTCACGTACTTGATTATGAAACTTCTTGATATACTTAGCTCTTTCATCTGCTTCTCCACTAAAGTTAGCATTTGTCTTAAGTGGAACAAGATCCAAAGGAGTAATCGGATTCTTTCCATAGACGATTTCAAATGGAGAACACCCAGTTGTTTGGCTAATAGATCGGTTGTATGCAAACTCAGCTTGAGGAAGAAGCAAATCCCATGCCTTCAGATTTTTCTTGATTAGCGCCCGAATTAAAACTCCAAGAGAACGGTTAACAACTTCAGTTTGTCCATCGGTTTGGGGATGGTGGGAAGTACTAAATTGTAGTCTAGTACCCATTTTCTGCCATAGAGTCCTCCAAAAATGACTAAGGTATTTTGCATCACGATTTGAAGTAATAGTCTTAGGCACACCATATAACTTGACAATCTCACCAAAATACAAATCTGTCACATGTGTTGCATCCATTGTCTTCGTGCAAGGAACAAAATGAGCCATCCTTGAGAAACGGTCAACTACAACCATTATTGAATCCTTCCCACGTTGAGTCCGAGGTAATCCAAGTATGAAATCCATACTAACATCTTCCCAAGGAGTCGTGGGAGTAGGCAAAGGTATATATAAACCAGCGTTGCTCCCATGCATCTTAGCTCTTTTACAAATCTCACAACGCTCCATAATTTTCCCTACATCCTTCACTAAATTCGGCCAATAAAAATTTTCTTTCACCAAGGCCAATGTTTTGTCACGTCCAAAATGACCAGCCAATCCACCACCATGAGCCTCCCAAATAATAGCTTCACGCCATGAACCCTGTGGCACGCAAAGTTGAGTTCCTCGTACAAGAACCCTTCTTGAATAACAAACTCTTTTTACACCCTTGCAGACAAAGACTCCATACTTTATCAAAATCAGGATCATCCTCATACATGGCTTTAACAACTTCGAAACCAAGCACTTTGGCATGGATGGTACTTAACAAAAATGCCTCCTACTTAACGCGTCTGCAACGACATTGGATTTTCCAGACTTGTGCATGATAATGAAATTGAAGGATTAAAGGAACTCCACCCACTTGGCATATCTATAATTAAGTTTTTGTTGAGCACTCAAGAATTTAAGCGCCTCATGATCTGAAAAAAAGAACAAACTCATTAGGTAATAAGTAGTGACTCCAATGCCTTAGAGCCCTCACGATCGCATAGAACTCCTTATCATAAGTGGAATATTTCCTCCTCGCATCATTGAGCTTTTCACTAAATAGGCAATTGGCTTTCCTTCTTGGCTCAAAACAGCACCAATTCCAATTCCGGATGCATCGCACTCCACTTGAAACACGCTAGCAAAATTCGACAATGCCAATATGGGTGCCGCCATCAATTTTTGTTTGATGTTGTCGAAACTTGTTTAAGCCTCCGCATTCCATGAAAACTTTCCTCCCTTTAGGCACTCGGTGATAGGAGCCACCAAGGTGCTAAAGTTTCTGATAAAACGATGGTAAAAAGACGCCATCCCATAAAAACTCCTAACATCAAACAAAGTCTATAGAACGGGCCAAGTAGCTATAGCCTCTACCTTGCTTTCATCAACCTTGATGCCGTTTTTGGTGACCACATAGCCAAGAAAAACCACACTTTTCGTCACAAAACAACACTTCTTGAGATTGACATAGAGGTGCTGTTCTTTTAAAACATCAAATACTTGTCGAAGGTGCACTAAGTGCTCATGCAAATCACGCCTATAAACCAAGATATCATCAAAGTAAACCACAATGAATTTACCCAAATATGGTTTGAAAATGTGTGTTATAAGTCTCATAAATATGCTAGGTGCGTTTGACAAACCAAAGGGCATCACTAATCATTCATAGAGCCCACGATTGGTTTTGCCTTCAGTCTCCTCCTTTGCCACTAGAATCATTACAGGTTCATTTTCAAAAGAGCTTCCGAAATTTGTGTACCCGTTAAGAAAACTTGGCCACCCTCCTTCTTTCCTTTGCTGCTAAGTTGCGGATTCATTGGGTTCAAAATGATCTTCTTTCCATCTTTGATGAAGGAATAGGTGTTTTTAAATCCATCATGCATCACTTTCCTATCAAATAACCAAGCCGTCCCAATAGAAGATGGCATGCGTCCATTGGCAAAACATCATACCAGATTTCGTCTTGATATGATTTCCCTATAGAGAAGGAAACCAAACACCTTTTGGACACCGATACTCCATTTTCATTCTTGAACCACTGAATCTTGTACGGCTTCGGATGAGGCTCGGTTGATAAGCTCAATTTGGTCACCATATCTTCGGACACAACATTGGTGGAACTCCCGCCATCAATAATAAGGTTACACACTCGGCCATGAGATGTGCAATGGGTTTGAAATATGTTCTCTCGCAGCCAGTGCTCTTCTTGACAAGGACTTGCATTCAAGAGTCGCCTAATGACCAGAACCTCTCCTTCGTCACCATACTCTTCATGTTCTTCAAGATCTCCTTCTTCTTCTTGATCTTCTTCTTCAACCACATCATCGCCAATGATGGTGAAGGTACGTTTGTTGGGACACTCCGAGGCAATGTGTCCATAACCTTGGCACTTGAAACATTTCTTGGTAGCATTGGGATTGACTACGGGTTTTGGATTTCGTATCTCCGGCTCGGTGTTAAATGAGGACGCCTTGGTTGATGCCACGTAAGAGGATGAGCTAGGGTTTCCCTTGTTTGCCAAACTAGGGTTGCCCACAAATTTTTTGGAAATCTCCTTGCCTCCTTTTTTTGCTGCTCCACGTTCAAAGCCAGTTTTCGAACATCGTTGAAAGTCCAATATGACTGTAATTTGATTACATCAGAAATCTCCTTCTTGAGTCTGCCTAGATACCGTGCAATAATTCGCTCCTCAGGTTCTACGACGTCGCACTTGAGCATAAGATACTCGAATTGTCTGGTGTAGTCAACCACAGACATCTGAAATTGCCGGAAATTGTGAAACTTTACATAGTTGTCTTGCTTATAGTTGTCCAAAATGAATTTTTTTCTAAGTTCCCGCTTCATCTTCTCCCATGTTCGAATGGGCCTCCGTCCATCACGTTCTCTTTCTTGCCGGAGATTTTCCCACCAAAGGGACGCATACTTCTTTAGTTTAATGGCAACCAACTTGACTTGCTTTTCATCAGAATAATCCTTGAATTCAAAGATCCTTTCCACAGTGTACAGCCAATCGAGGAATACATCATCTTGTGATTGTCCGTCATATTCAGGTACATCCACTCTCACATCACCATCGCGGCTTCTACGGTGAATTCGACGTCTTGGGTCAGAATAGGAGTCATCGCTAGAATCATCTTCATTGTGGAATGAATTGATGCCTTCATCCTCTTCATCTGTACGGCACCTACCATGCCTTGGTGGATCTTGTCTCTCGAACCATTCAAGGCGTTGTTGAAGCTGCTGTATTGTTCTTCGCATTTCCTCCATCTCGAGATGTTGATTTCTTTCTTCCACCTGTTCATCTTCCTCAACAAGTTGCCTTCGAAGAGCTTGTCTCCTCATGTTTCTTCAACCTTCTCTGATACCAAAAATGATACAGAAACTGGCTTGGAAATTTAGGTTGGGTTGGGGAAAGATAACTCAGACTCAAACTAAGTCTAAGAGGACGCCACTAATAGTTCCCACACGTTAGATAAGTCAAAAACTCGCCACTCTAGAAATCCACCTAAGAGATAAGAGTTCACAATTCACATAAGAACCGAATTTTCTCATTCAACAAAAAGTTTTTTTCATACAGATCATTTCAGCCCCTTATAAAGACGAATTTTACATCCAAAGTAAATAAAATTCAGTTACAAACACTCTCATAATTACATACTTAAAACCAATAAAACTTCCCCACCATAACTACTCTGAAAACCATCCATATTCCTACAATTACAGTCCTTTACTTCAGCCACCAAAAACTGAACAAATTCCCATCATAACAGCCCACTGCCTAACAAACTTCTACATAATTAAACAGAATTAAAACCAACTTCAAAGTGTAGTAAATACTAGAATAAAACTGAAAATAACACTCAGAAATCAGCAATTAAAGTTAAGCTTGACAGCCAAACTTGTGAGCCAAGACTCAAGCCATGAAAGCCATGCACACTTGCCAAAAACGTGTTGCTCGAGCTTAAAACATTACAGAGGCCTGCGAAACCACATCTTTAGATTTTTATTAACCCTATAACCAACTGTCCTCTTTTTTATCTAACAGAATTATTCCAGAGCCGCGAAAAACATTACAGAGGCCTGCGAAACTACATCTCCTCCACTGCCACGGTCCACTACATCAACACTCTCTTATAGTAATTATTTATAAGTAGAGATTATTACTTACTCTTCTTTTGAGTTATTTAATTTTTATTGATAAATTATTGTAGATATCTAAAAAGGTAAATTCTTGTTTTTTTTTCTTTTTTAAAGTATGATTTGTTAAATTATTTTGAAAACTTAATATGTTGTATGTTAAATGGAAAAATCTTGATTATTGAATGAATTGTATGATCTTTAATTTCGATTTAGGTCGGGTTCTTGGAAATGGATCGAAAATGAATGTGGGCTAATAGATTGACTAGAAAATATCGAGATGGTGTTGAAGAATTTTTGTCATTTGTCAAAACTCACATGAAAAATGATAAGATTCGATGTTCTTGTGTGGATTGTGGAAATCATAGATCTCATTCAGTTGATAAAGTTAGAAGACATTTGCTTGCCCGTGGATTATTTGTTCGTACCAAACATGGTATTTACACAGTGAAGTGTGTTTGAATCCAACATCGAAAAACAAAGAAAAATAACCTTTTGTTGAGGAAGATGTAGGAGATAATTTGTTTGATATGGCTAATGATTTGGAAGAACAATTTATGCATCGTCCGGAGTTATTTGATGCAATGATGAATGATGCCGAGTTGTCCTTGTATGACCGGTGTAAGTAGATATACGAAATTGTCGGCATTGGTCAAATTATGGAATATGAAGGCTTCGGGAGGGTGGACAAATTCTAGTTTCACAGCTCTTTTAGAATTTCTAAGAGAGGTTCTACCGGTTAATAATAAAATACCGGCTAGTATGTACGAAGCTAAGAAGACGTTGAGTACTTTGGGAATGGAATATGAAAAAATTCATGCAAGTCCAAATGATTGTGCCCTTTACAGAAATGGGTGTGAGGATTTGGATGAATGCCTGGTTTGTAAGGAGTCAAGATGGAATAAGGACAAGAAGCCAACAAATGATAGCAAATGAGTGCCGGCAAAGGTGTTATGGTACAGTCCTCCAGCGTCGCCTTTGCGCCGTTTATTCCGTAATGCCGATCATGCCAAGAATTTGACTTGACACCATGATAAATGTGTTGAAGATGGCATACTTAGACATCCAGCCGATGCATCACAATGGAAGACCTTTGATGCCAATCATCCTGAATTTAGTGCGGAACCATGGAATCTACGTCTTGGTTTGTCAACGAACGGAATGAACCCACATGGTAATATGAGTAGTAGGCATAGTACTTGGTCCGTCATACTTGTCAATTACAATCTCCCTCCAAAATTGAGCACGAAGCGGAAGTTCTTGATGTTGACTTTATTGATATCTGGTCCCAACAACCTAGGGAATGACATTGATGTGTACTTGGCACCGCTACTCGATGATCTAAAAAGCTTATGGGAAAAAGGGATCGAAGTTAGAGATGCTTACCGTCAAGAGACATTCACACTCCGTGCAATGTTGATATGGACAATTAATGACTTTCCCGCTTATGGAAACCTATCTGGTTATTCAGTAAAGAGTTCTATTGGTTGTCCTGTTTGTATAAAAAAAAAAACATCTTCCATCCGGTTGAAGAATGGTAAGAAAACCGTTTACCTAAGTCATAGGAGATTCTTACCAAAAATCATCGATACCGCAAACAAAAAAAGGCTTTGATGGTAATACGGAAGAAAGAATCTCTCCCCGGGTTTTGACGGGCAAAGATATTTTTGAGATGGTTAAAGATTTGAAAGTGGTGCTCGGAAAAGAAAACGGAGTACCAAGGATCCGGTAGTTGATGGACCTTGGAAAAAACGATCAATCTTCTACAAACTTCCATGTTGGAGGACACTTTTCGTTCGTCATTGCTTGGATGTGATGTATATTGAGAAAAATGTTTGTGAATCAATAGTGGGCACGTTGCTTGACATTCCTAATAAGAGCAAAGATGGTGAAAAGCTACGGTTGGATCTTCAGGATTTGAATATTAGACTTAACTTGATCTCTACGAAAAGAGGGAATGCCACTTATTTACCACCGGCAAAGTACACATTGTTAAGACAAGAAAAAAGAAAGTTTTGTGAGTGACTTGCTTCTGTAAAAGTGCCCAACGGGTATTTTTTCAACTTTAAAAGGTTGGTGTCTATGAAGAATTTGAGGTTGGTTGGAATGAAAACACATGATTGTCATATCTGATGCAACAGTTATTATCGCTTGCCTTGCGAGGAGTTCCAACGAAGGATGTAAGATTCGCAATTACCTAGTTATGCTCATTTTTCAATTCGATATGCTCCAAGGTAATTGATCAATTTACACTAGATTTGCTACAATCAGAGTTGGTTAAGACATTGTGCTTGTTTAAGAAGTACTTTCCACCCTCATTTTTTGACATAATGATTCATCTAACGGTGCACTTAGTCCGGGAAGTGAAGCCATGTGGACCGGTGTACTTGAGATGGATGTATCCTTTTGAAAGTACATGAAGGTTTTGAAGGGTTATGTCAAGAACCGAAATAGGCCGGAAGGATGTATAGTAGAAAGCTACATAGCGGAAGAATCGGTCGAATTTTACTCTGAGTATTTGTCCACCGCGGAAGCGATTGGGTTGCCAAAGACTACAAACATTGAGTCGAAAGGACTATCCGTCGGCATTCCATCATCGGTAAATCGAGGTGAATGGGAAAAGCTTGTCTCTATGCTTTACATAATAGGGTTGAAGTGGAGTCTTTTATTGAGGTTCACCTATAGGAATTAAGAGATGGAAATCCAAGAAGAGGAAAAAATGAAAAGTTGTTACAAGATGAACACAATCGGACGTTTCGTATGTGGATTTGAAGACATGTCTTTCAAAAGGACGGCTTTTCGCAAGACTTAATGAATCTCGCTAGAGGACCGTCGATGGTTGTTACACGGTATACATCATACTTCATCAATGGTTATACATTCTACATTCGCGAAAGAGATGAGAAGCATCCTGTTCAAAATAGTGGTGTTAGTATAAGTGCTAAGGCCATGCATATTTCATCTGCAAATGATAAGAATCTAGTCTATGGAACCATGAACTACTTCGGTTTCATTGAAGATATTTGGGAACTTCATTGCTGTGGTTTTCATGTAGCACTCTTTAAGTGCAAGTGGGCCGATAATAATTTTGTAAGGATTGACAGTGATGGAATCACAGTGGTGGACTTTAGACGATTGGGATACAAAAATGATCCATTCATTATGGCATCACAAGTAATCCAAGTATTTTACACTACGGATCCCAACAATGTAGAGTTGTCGTTAGTTGTGCCAATGAAGCCAAAATTGATCTGTGATAGTCAAGAAGATGATGGGGAAGATTGCTCCGACATTCTATCTTTCACACAGGGATTGCCACCGGTTGAGGAGATTGGCGAATTCGATGACGATGTTTCTCACTCGCTTCGACCAGATATTGAATGGACACGTGTTGAAGAAGCAAAGAGAAAAAAGAATAAAACTTGAACATTATGTCATTTATTTTGTACAACATTACTATTTTATTTTAATTTAAGATGTATTATATATTTTTTGTTATATTAGTTGCTCTACATATATGTTGAACATGGATTAATACTATAAGATGGGTCACTTTAACACACAGGTAACAAAACTGGCCTAAATTTACACGACGGTTTTCCGACAAACCATCGTTTAATACCATGATTACATGACGGTTTTTTTAAAAACCATCGTATAATCAGTGATAATCAAGGATTATCAGATTACATGACGGTTCTTTGGACTGTCGTGTAATCATGGTATTACACGATGGTTTTTTTAAAAACTGTCATATAATACCTCAAAAATTTTGAAAATTTTCGAATTTCATTAAAAATTTCAAAATTTTTGAGGTATTACACGACGGTTTTTAAAAAAACCATCGTGTAATGAATCATTACACGACGGTCCGAGATCGTCGTGTACTGAACTGTTACACAACGATCCTTGGACCGTCGTGTAATGTAGAATTACACGACCGTCGTGTAATGAGCTGTTACACGACGGTCCTTGGACGGTCGTGTAACGTATATGTTACACGGACCGCCATGTAATGTAACGTAGCATTACACGACGGTCCTGGGACCGTCATGTAACGTAGCATTACACGACGGTCCGTGTAATGTGATGTTACACGACGATCCTCGGACCATCGTGTAACGTATCATTACATGATAGTCCTCGGACCGTCATGTAATGCTTCTTTAAATGATGTATTACACGACGGTTTTTTCAAATTTCATGAAAAATTTCAAATTTCATGCTTCGAAATCCATGCGAAAACCTATTACTTAAACACAACTCTTCATATTCGCGCCAAAGCTGCCCTCACTTTCTCTAGATTTCTCCAAATTTCTCCAAGCTTCGCCCTAGCCCTCCGCCAAGTCCGATCAACCACCGCCGCCACCTCTCTCTTAAAGTTCGGTCAAGTCGCCGTTGCTCTTCATATCCGCCGTTGCCGCCGCCGCCGCCGTCCATGGCTGTGCATATTATCTTCTTCAAATAAAAGCAAGGTGACATTTCGAAAGCTCAATTGCTTGTTTTGCAACAAAACAACTAACACACAATGCTTATTTGTATTCTTGTTTGTCTCTTAACACATATTTTATACACATTTATGTTTTGTGAATGGTTTTGGAACTTTATACACATTTATAAACATAAATTTTGTCCGCCCACAATATGCTCGATGAAATGCCGAAATGAGTATTTTTTTGGAAAATCATATAAAACTTGATAAATATTCGTAACATAACTATAGCAATGTTACATCAAGTCCCCTATCATGAAAATTCATGAATCCACACTAGAGAGAGGCGTAGGGGCGCTGTTGGGATCTAAATGTGCCATAAGAATAGAAAATCAATGTTAGGGATTTTCTGTAAATATGACATTTTGATATTAATAAGAGAAGGTTATTCATGTTTAATAAGTTGTGTCCTATTTACTTTCATTTGTTGATTTTATGGTTATTTTGAGCAAACATAAAATACTCCTTGGTTGTTGGTAATATATCGGATTATACATAGAAGACATGGTAATTTGATAACAGTTTAAATAAATAGTCCGCAATCGATGGAATAAGATTTTGGGATCTTATTC
This sequence comes from Ficus microcarpa, assembly GCA_025413485.1. Taxonomy (NCBI): domain Eukaryota; kingdom Viridiplantae; phylum Streptophyta; class Magnoliopsida; order Rosales; family Moraceae; genus Ficus; species Ficus microcarpa. The sequence continues at coordinate 27,868,173 of CM046384.1, forward strand.
ATGATAAGATTGTAAATGTTGTCTACTTCCTTGGAGGGATGGTTTGTCTTGACCATCGGATAAGTTCCGAGTAGAAACTTTAATGTATACTAGTATTGAGATATGACATTGGATTGAACCTAAAATGTTAATTGATTCAGTTTAATAATTCCATTTGTAAGAATCAATGACGCTTTGATTATCATCCTGCATTAATCTTAATCCTGAAATGATTACTTAAGTTCGTATCCATGACTTATGTACTTTAATGCACTATAGGTGAGACACTGTTAATTCATGGTCAATATACTTGTGTTTTTGGTGCATGACTTATGAATGGAGAAATCAAGATTCATAAATACAAATCTATAGCTATCTTAACGATGGTATCTGTTATCTATTTAAAGACATTATTCGGGGATTGAAAAATAGTATAACAAGATCTTGGCCATCGGTTTACTTTGTGTTCTCTGATAGTTTACCAATTGTATGGTTTTACAATTGGTGGTTCTTTCAATGGAGAATAATGGAACTTTAAGTTAAAATGATTGAAAAGGTAAAACAGAAAAAGTCCTCAATTTAATCATGGATAACATATGGGGATTAAGCAAGCGATGAATAAATCATGGAAGAAGCACTATGTGAGAGAGCTTTCGTAATACGGTATGTAAACAGGAGTTCAACTTCAAACTTTTAGTGGAATAGTTTTGAAGTTGATAATTGATAAATAATTAATCTGTGATTAATTTTTCACAATTATATGAGCCTCTTTACATATTTCCATCGGGTTCCTCTATTAGCTCATATAGTTCCATATAGCATCTCAGGATTTGTTTCTAATGAGATCGGTAAATTTAAATGGAATTTAGTAATGTCTATTAAGACATAGTACTCTCTAACATACAATCCATAAAGGGTTGGACAGGTGAAATTTGTAGACAAATGATTTGTCAACATATGATTGGTTAATTTGAATTTTGGAAATAAGATTGTGTTTGAATTATTTAATTTTGAAAAACAAAATTTTTCTCTCCTAATTAAAAGAGGTGCACGGTTTTTGTGAGGAAAGAAAATTTGAAATATTCCATTGATTTAAATTAATTAATATGGATAACGTTTGTAGAAAATACTTATTCAAATAAATGAATCTTATTTAAATTCGAAAATGTTTAAAAGAAATTTGAATCTAGATAGGACTAGGATCTTTTGACTAGTCTAGATTCTTGATTTAAAATTTGAACCACCAATCAACCTTTATTTTCTCCTTGTGGCTAAATTTTTTGAGGGATTATCTCCCCTTGGAAAAACGTTTTAGGTTCAATGAATCTAGCCCTAAAGTTGTATGATCTTTTGATTCAAAATTTATCCGGAAAATAACTTTTGCTTATTTTTCAAGAAGGAGATAAATTTTGAAAAGGATTGGACTTCTATATAAAGACTAGGAATTCTTGAAAAACTAACTTTTGGTTATTCATAAGAGGAAAAACGTTTTTTAGAGTAGAGAGAAAAACCAATTAGGTTTTTTCTACATCATAAAATTCGGCTATCTTGTGCGAGAGAAAAAGAGATAAAATTCCATTGAATCAAAACTGTGAGGAAGGTTAAACCGAGTGATAATTTTCATAGGAGGTTAATCGGTTCCTGTTTTGTGGTTTTGAAGAAAGAAGTTGGATCATAATTCTCAACGAGGAACATTAGAATTGAGAATGAGGGATCTAGACTTCGGAAAGCATTACCGGTCGTTTGGATTTATAAAGCGTGTGCCCACACACACTCTAAGACGTGGAACTTAAGAATAGTAGAGAAGACACGTTAGTCAAATGCTTTAGCAATTCCGGAATCTAAGAAATAAGGTATGATTGATCATGAATTTAATTTATTATTATATGCATCATGAGATTCTTTTCCGAAACGACATAAAAATTTTTAAAACTTCCGTTACGCCGTAACTTTGATACCAGATCTGATTTTTCCAACAGGCGCGTGGCGCCCGTGGGGGCACCTGGCACCTGTTGCCGCGCCTGGCGCCCGTGGGTGATTGATAAGTTTGTGTCTTTTTTTTTTTTTTTTTTTACAAAATTAGTACTCGATAAGTTTGTGTACATTTTTCGTTATTTTATAAAATTTATGTAATGTGTGCTTCATAACGAAAGTAAATTTGATTTGATTATATTGGTCCGACATGTTCGAATTTTTTTAGTTTGCGTTGCAATAAATATAGGTGATTGTTGGAATAAACCATGAGCCAAAATACAATGGAACAATCCAAATAAGAACGAGCACGAAGGAAAAACCCGTTCGATCCAACTGGCGATGGAAAGCGAAGGGCAACTATAATGAAACGTGTCCATATAGCAAGGAAAATAGGTGAACGAATTAAAGTCACATTTGACGAGAAAGAACAACCGAAAGGGAAGCACGGTGATGAATTGATGAGCTAGATTGGTGTGCTTGCTCGAGAGCACGTTCTAATATGGATATAAGATTGGAGATCTCGTGATTTAGACAGATTGAAAGAAATAATTTGGAAAGAAACTGTTACTTCTTTGACGTGTATGAAAGCTTTTGGAGTGCTTGTTTAAAATCATGTGATGAAACTGCAAGGAATTTTCGATATAATATTTACAAGACGTTCGTCGAGGAATTTGTATCCGAAGATAGTGTGAGGAAACGGCCTCAAAAGGTTATTGACAACTACCCCAATATAGAAGAAGATGATTGGGCGAAATTCATTCAGTATAGAACATCCACACAATTCCAACAACTTTTGGAGCGTGGCAGCGAAATAAGGACGAACAACGAATACTCATCGAGAGGAGGCCGAGACGGATATAGAAAGCTGGACCAGGAAAAGTTATGTCAATAAATTTTGTTTGTTCTAAATCGTATGCCGATTCTAGAATATTATATTCTCATGTATACTAACGATGTTATATTACAGTTTAAGAAGACTGGGAAATGGGAAAAAAAGAGATGCTTTGTGGCTAGATGAACAGACAGGCATAGATGGAGAGTTGAAAGATCCAGCATGTAAAAATATAAGCGAGTTGATAGTAAGTTTACTAACTAACAATGAATTATTTATCACTACTATACATACTTACAACCCTTAAACTTAAATGAGTTATGCTAATTATCTTGTAGATGGAGTACAACACATAGGAGAGCCAATGCACTTTCGAATCAGTTGGCACTAGTGATGTATTGTCGCAAACATTATCTAGACCTGAACACAAAGGATGTATCCGTGGCCAATCAAAGTTTGTAAAACCGTCTCAGTACTTCAACCTGGGTCGAAGTTCGAATAAAGATAATGAAGTACTATCAATGTGACATGAAATAGAAGAATTAAAGGCGTTGGTTCGTGGTTTATGTGCGAACAAAAATGTGGAGTCGTCGTTTGATCCCAACAATGTGCTAACCGTAGACCAGCACAGCAGCTTTAAGGCTAGTTGCTTTGTCCAAGAAAAACAACATGGAGTGGCTGATATGACAACCATGCCGGTCGACAGTCAGGAGTGTAAGCTCTATATCTTCGATGAAGTTCATGGTGGACAGTTGCTTGTTGTGTTTGGAAAAGCATGGTTGGGGAGCCTTCCCACCGATACAGTGCATGGGAATCGATTGGGGGAAGGGAACGTGCGAGTGTCAATCAATGTGCCAAAATTAAAAAAAGTAGCATTACCTATGACGACGGATGAGGCAACCACTGTGGAGGATGCTGTTAATGGGTTTGTTGCTTGGCTTAAATCATTAGTCGAGCTCGACACGAGTATGAACAAGGCGAGTCAAGGGCCTAGTCACATTCTTGACCCAGCAGCTAGGAGAAAAAAACGCCAAAAACAAGTTAGAAAGAAAACAATTGACTCTCGAATTTAGATACAATAGGCTGCACAACAACAACAACCTTTGTTTGAATTTAATAAAATGAACAGGGCGATGAAGCCTTTGGCTTATTATGCACATAATTCCATGCGTCAAGGTAGTCAGATAGAGGTCCCAATACCATACACGATCATGGGTTTTGAGATGCCTGTCTTTCTGAGCTTTGACGATATTTATGAGTTCATTAATTTACAAGAAATCAGTGCGAATTGTATATTAGTCTACATGAGGTATGACATTCTATCTCTGAATTTTTTTTTTTCTGGATATTCTTCTATATGTCAGGTAGAATAACAATTTTGATACGCTTATGCAGTTATTTGGAGGAACTATATAGGATTAACGGGCAAGCTGAGAAGTTTGTTTTTGTGTCTCCGACCTTGATCTCACCAGTGAGAATAGATACTGAAGATGCTGGCATGAAAGAGTGAGCTGACAGTCTTCTCAACTTTTTGCATGACGCACCAAAAGGACGGCTTTATCTTGTGCCACATAACAGAGGCAGACATTGGGTTTTGGGAGTCATTGACCCATGGGAGGACCTCGTCCTTTAATTTGATCCTCTTCGAGAGAAGAAATGAGATGATTTTACTGAGCTCATGAACATGTAAGTCAATTTTAGTATGTTAATTTTTTATTTAATCTTAATTATATGCATCTTAATTAGTTTGAACTTTATCAATTTGCTAGGGCCCTAACGGATTAGAAGATTACGGTCGGCGAAAGGATTAGAAGGAGACGAGATTGTAAAACGAAAATCTCGAACCGACCTTGCCTCTCCAAGAGGGAAGTGTTGAATGTGATTTTTTTATTTTAGGTTTTATGAAGGACATAGTGTTGAATGGAATTGACATACTTGAAAGTAAATAATTTTTCACTTGTGAGGATTTGGATTTGATTAGGGAGAATGGTGTGGCTATGTAATGCAATTCATTAATTATGACATGTAATCTTGTAATATATAATAATTGGTATGTATTTTTACTTTAATCAATGATTGGTATGTAATATACAGGTTAGGTCAACCGTTGGAAATCAGGGAAAAAACCCCATTTTTTACCAAAAAAAAAAAAATACACGACGGTTCTCGGGAGGAACCATCGTGTAATGTTGCCAATTTGTCGTTCTCTGCAACTATATTTCTTGTTTCGACGACGGTTTTTAATCGTCATGTAACATTGAGATACCACGACGGTTTTTAAAATCGTCGTGGTATGTTCCAAGACGCTGAATTACACGACGGTTACAGAACCATCGTGTAAAGTTTACACGACGGTAAAAGCCCGTCGTGTAAACCGTAATTTTTACTAGTGAATGCTAGAATAATTATCATAAAAAAAATACTACATTTAAAAAAAATCATAATGATATAGTAATCATCATAAAGAAATTAGCAATTTCAAACCGTATTTCAACCTTAGAAACTAACTATAAAACAAAACCAATAAAAATGTGAAATAATTATCATAATAACATTATAATCATCATAAAGAATTTAAATTATAGTTTTAAAAAATAAGTTTTTAAGAAACCAATTTGTACTTAATAAATATGTTTATAAAAAAAACTAAAACCTACTAATACGCAATCATTATAATAAAAAATTGATTATTAAGATAAAGATACAATAATGATTAAAAAAAAGATTATTCATGACAGACCCGGAATGAAAAGGTGAAAGATGAAAAATAAAATATCATAAAAAAAGAATATAAATGAGGTTATTTAAGAATCAATTCAAAATTTAAAAAAATGAGGAAAAAACTAAATTGGGTTTATTAAAGGTAATTCACCAAAATAGTCATCATTAAAATTAAAAAAAGGAAAATAAAAGAATTTCTATAAAAATGAAATGATGTCAATTATAATAAAATAATAAAATAAGTATTACAGATATTTATTTCTTACAAATAGACATATACATAATATTATTAAAAAATAGACATATTTTAAAATTGAACTCTAAAAATAGACTTTTTGTGTAATTATTTCTTTTTAAAAACCTCAAACCTAAAGAAAGCCTTATTTAATTACATGTTTCTACTCTCTTTTGTTTTTATTCAAAAAGATCATTTTGCATTTTAAGGTTTTGTATTTTTATTCCCTTGAATTATATTTATATCCAAAATTAAATCATTTATTGATCAATACTTAATTTTGACACAAATGCTCAAAATACCCTTGAAACGAAAAATTAAAACTAAATACATTGTTAGTATTTTGATACCACATATTTAGTTTTTATTCAAAAAGTATACCATTTATTTTGAAGTTATGCTTTCTATCCTAATAGATTATTATTATGTTTGGTTTAACTTTTTGTGTTGGAATTATTTAAATTTAAAAAAATAATTAAAATATTTGTTAACTTTTTTTTAAAAAAAAGACAAACCTGACTGGGAAAATTTTAGTTCAACAATTATTTTAATTTCAAAATGAGTTAAATTACGTAAATAAAAACCTTTTCTCGATCAATAATTTTTTTGATCTAAAAAATATCCAAAATATCCTTGAAGTTAACATAAAAATAATTCTAATTTTAAATTAAAAATATTTTTTAAGAATATTTAGATATTTTTTTATTATCAAAATAAACTGTTGACCTAGAAAAGTAGCATATATTTTGTATTAATGTACCAAATGGGACAAGAAGAATGAAGAGAGTGTGACGGGCTTGATCTAGTTTAGTATCAAGGTGATTCTCTTTCTATTCCTATATATATGGGCAATTTACGCTTTAGTAGCTATTGTTTTACTGGCTCTAGTATTCACAGGCTTTCAAGGAATGGAATACTATCAAGCACCCTTCATTATTTCGGATAGTATTTATGGTTCTACCTTTTTCTTATCAACTAGCTTTCATGGTTTTCATGTGATTATCGGTACTCTTTTGCTTGTTTAAGGACCTGATAGTCAAATGAAAGGGAAGGCCTCGATTCTGGGACAAAGCCGTATGACTTGAGAGTGTCATGTAGGGTTCCTTTGAGAAGGGTGTGATACCACGCTCCATGCACAACGCTCTAGTCCATGGAGCTACATCCTTACTCACCTAGTCCATGCACAACGCTCTCTGCAGGAGGTTGTTTGCGTATCCTAGATCTTCCCACTTTCAAGAAGATCCTCTTTTTTTAGTTAGTTCAACTGAGAAACTTGAAAGCCAAAAGTTTGACTTTTTCCTACTTTGCTAAGAGAAGAGATAGAAGGGAAAGACAGCCAGCAGAAAGCAATCCCTTCCAACTACTCAACCCACGGAGTTGAGTCTCATGTAAGGGTGTACCCGAGTTTGCAAAGAAATCCAAAAGAATCTCTTTCTCGTTTCAATGCATGAAAGAGAGCCCGAGGTGCTGACCCGTAGTGAGGCAGGCCCATCTATCCTGATCAGTAGGATAAGGACTTGTCCTTACTTGAATTAAGACTTGAATGAAGCAAAAACTTGGGGGAAATTTAAAAAAAAAAAAAAAAAGAGTCGTGCGCGGTAGTGGAAGGATCCATCCATCAGCCTTTCTATCTCCACAGCACTGACATGCACTTTCCACCTAGTTCACCAACCTCACGAGTCTGATTTGGCTCTATATTGTCCATGCCATGGTTTTGGCTAGAGAGGACTCGAAGTTCGCGCAGTGAATGAGGCAAGATTTCGTTCACGCGAGGGGCCCTACCTATCTTGATAGGACCTCATAACGGAACGGGAGTTGTTGTGAGGTTCCATATTGGCGAGTCGAAGGGCAACACTTCTATAGGTGATTTATTTTATATAGTTAAGTAGCGTAACAAGAAGCCCTAAATCCTTGATTTGGCTTCTTCTGTTCGCGTTCTCTAGCATGGTTTGACCTACTTCCTTAGCTATCGAGCTCCAATCCCTTACTATGACATTGAACGAAAGAGTAAGGCCATTCCATTTTGACAAGAGAATAGGCACAACTCGCCCTCTCCCTATTCTACTGTTCAAAACATGTTGGCCATTCTAAGTCTAGGGTTGGGTCGGATAGGACCAAACTAGGATTAGAATCAACTGCAAAAGCAACTAAGTCAACGCCTATTTGCTCTGGATCTACTGGCTCGGACGTTTGAATCTAGTCCAATGCAAACAACAGAATATACTACAGCAGGATCTTCTGTTGCTTCTATTATTATTGCTCCCACCTGTCACTGCGCCACCTCAGCAGCTGGGACTGGAACTACTTCCGCATTTGGTACTTCCCAACTTTTTCTATATATCCTTACCAAGGCTATCATGCGTAGTTAGCCTGAGAAGGTGAATGGCGATAAGGGAACTGAGACGCGGTTCGTACTCCCGCTAGGAGGCAGCAATGAGGAATCTTCTAAGGTTCAGCAGGGAACTATTGAAGTTTCTAGCTTTCCACCTATATGGATTGTTTAATCGTAAATAGACATGATCTTCATTCGGCACTTAAAAAAAAGTTCCATCTATGGAGCCTAAAGCTTAACCCATGGCATGCCGCCACATTGCAGAATAGGAGCTCGTGTGAAACCTTTTATTTATGGTGTAACAGCAGTGGAACGTAAAAAAAATATTACGGTAGCTTAGGGAATACATAAGGTCAATTGAAAGCCACCTAACAGATTATCCTGACTTTGAGGAAAAGCTCCGGGTGCTTTACAGGGCCAAAGCCCTGAAACAGATAAATGGGCTACTAAAGGCGTAAAGGTTTTACTTATTGAAGTTTATCTTTCATGTAGCATGGTGGGTGGGCGAAGGTAAGGATCTAAAAATAAAATACAAGGTATAAAATGTAAATAATTTTAAATTTTTATTGTTGTTTTTTGGGATATTTTAGATACAATGTCCTACAAATCGAATGTGAAATTATCATTAAATTATACTTGTAATCATAAATTTTTTTTATATTATTCTTTTAAATAAGTGGGAGATGTGGCCCTATAGTTGTAAAGAAAAAATAATAATTTTTTTATATGCACTCAAGCAAGCACACACACATTCCCATAAGCTATGACCATAAAGACCTTTAGGAGAAGAAATCAAGTGAACCCTACTAAGTTACAACTTTCAGGCAATTACTGATTGAAACAGAACTTAAGAACACATATATGCCATTCAAAGTCCTCACTCCCGCCGATTTGGGACTTGCTAAAGTGACTACCAGTCTTTTTATATACACACAAGCAATCACATATATTTCCACAAGGTAGAACGACCACAAAGGCTTTCAGAAGGTGGATCCAAGTGGACCCATAAGTTGAACATTCTAAGTTATAACTTTTAGATAGTTGCTGATTGCAAGAGAAATTATAAACAATTATATGTCACTCAAAATTTTCACTTCACAAAAAAAAAAAAAAGGACAAATTTTATTTTTACTCTTTGAACTTTGGTACTCTTTTGATTTTGCTCCATGAATTTTAAAAACTGATAGAAATGCTCCATGAACTATGAAATATTATCATATTTGCTACTTCCGTCAATTAAATAAATGGAATTAGATCTAAACTTTAGTATTCTTGTAATTTTGCTCACAGAAACTTTGAAAACTGATAGATCAGCTAGAGTAGCTACTTACCTTATTGGTGTCCAAAGAAGTCTGTTGGTATAGATGTCATATCAGATGTGAAAGTCATTTTCAACTGAAGGGCTACTAGTTGACTAAGAAGTACAATTGATTATAACATTTGACTAGAGAGATCAGTTAGTGCTAGGAAAACAAAGAATGAAATGTCTGTAACAAGCTTGATATTTGATTTTTCTTTTTCAAGAGCCAGGCATAAGGACTATGTAGATCCCTTAAACTTTAAGTAGTTAGAAAAAATGTCCCATTAATTTTAAATTGTTTGCAAAAATATCTCTTGATTCATAATTACAAAAATAACCTTAAAAAGTTCTAAGAATTTATTTTGAAAAATAAAAAGAATCTTAAAAATAGGAAGTCAAAAAAATTTAAATAAAAAAACCTGAAGTCATTATGAAAAACCAAATAAAAAAAAACTTGCACATGTAAATCTCTTGAATTTTTATAAATGTTTAAGGTTATTTTTATAATTATAAAGATATTTTTTTGTAAATATAAAGATTTTAATTTAAATTAATTTTTTATTATAATAGTGTCAAAGTATGAAATAAAAGATATTTTTATTAATGATTTAAAGTTAAATGGACATTCTTACTAACTACTAAAAGTTTTAGAGGTAAAGTTACAAGAAGATTAAAATTTATGGTCAATTCTATTCATTTAATTAAACTGTACTTTTTTATCTCAGTTTTTGTTTTTTTCTGAAAAAGTTTTTTTGTCTTTTCTGAAAATTTTTTTTATCTTTTCTAAAAAGTCAACAAAAATTACTATTTAAATTTAAAAATCTTAAACTAAACTCATTCACTAAACACCTCCTAAATAAGTAAACATGATAATATTTTATAATTTATTTAGTATTTTTATCGGCTTTTAAAATTAAAGAAATCAAATTAAAAGAGTACTAAAGTTGGCGGAGTAAAAATGAAATTTATCAAAAAAAAAAAAAAAAAAATTTCATTTTAGGAAGAAAAGCAAATTCCTAAAACCACGCTCCGCTCCGCTACGCTCAACAACAAAAACCCTAGTGGCTACTGCTAGCAACCACCGTCATCGTGGCTCCTCTTCTCTTCTCGTCTGCATCCCCTATTGGAGCTCAATCTCAACAGCCATGAAAAGACCCGTCCGTCACCAGAACCGTCTCTCGGAGGAGGGCGAGATTTCGCTTCTGAACTCATGGATTCAAGCCCAGAAACCCGACTCCGGCACCAACCCTCTCTCCCTCACTCCCCTCCCCTCCGCCGCCCCCGTCGGCCGCCTCGGCCTAGGCGACGGCGATACGCCGTTGTTCTCGCGCTACTCCGGCGTCAATTTGTTCAGCCAGCTCCCCATCTCGAGAAAGACCAAGAACGGCCTCAAGCAGTCCAAGTACTTCGAGATGACCGATATTCAGAGGGCGTCTTTGCCCCACGCTCTTGCCGGTAGGGACATTCTCGGCGCCGCCAAGACCGGCTCCGGGAAGACGCTCGCTTTTGTTATTCCGGTCAGTTTTGTTTTCCTTAACCTTTTTTTTTTTTTTTTTTTTTTTTTCCTGAAATTGGATATTGGGTTTTATTTCTTCGCAGTGATTCTGAGGAAATAGACGAATTTAAAAAAGAAAATTTAGTTTTGGGTTGTTATTGGTGTTAATGAAAATTTGTTAGCGCTTTGGCTTTTAGCTTATTGGATATTAGCCAAGTAATTGTGAGAACATAGAAGAAATTTTGGTTATTTTTATGTGAAATTTTGGATTTCCTTTTGATGAAAGTTTTCGCTTTTTAGATTTTGTTTTGCCAATGGGATAATTGTAGGTTTTCATTGAGGAAATGTGGACCCTGCTCAGTTTTATTGCCTTTGGAGCTTCTTCGGTGATGGCCGAGTAATTGGGAAAATAGAAGAAATGTAGATTTTGCTTGGTTTATCTTGCCACTAAAGAGGAAGTGCATATTACTTCCCAAAGTGTAGAAAAAGAAGTTCAAAAATTAAAAGGGTTGATTGACTGATTAGATTATTGTCTCGTTTATTTGAGAAGTTCTCATC
>CM046384.1:27879698-27929698 GCA_025413485.1 Ficus microcarpa
TATATACACATAGACATATACATATATATGTAATATTATAGGATTGTTACCACGGTGTGTCGCTAAGCTTTTAGTATTCTAATACTTTGGTCCCAAATTTATACATGTATATATATCTTTTTTGACAGAATACTCTTCGAGCTTTTATTTTGACTTGTGCATGTTGTTTTAGCAAAAATTTAGACAGTAAAAAGATGCCAAAAAAAAAAAAAAATGACTAAAGTGTAACCATACTCATAATTCAGAGATTAACAGTGCTAATCGTAACAATGTGTGCAAAATTTGTCAGATTAGGTTAGTCCACATCCAATATTATTACCGAATCCAAGAACAACCGGCACTGACTTGTGTATGTTACCGACCAGCCTTGACCATAGTTGTGTTTGAGCGGTCACAGTCTCGGATTCGCTTCCTGTAGAAAAAAGCAGATTATTTATTTATTTATTTACCAAACACAAATAAAAGGCAATTCACAATTCATTTTTTTAAAATTTACAAAGACACATCCTCTATTAGTTTGAAAAATTAAGTTTGACCATTAAATATTTTTCAAATGTCGAAATGATGTTTTTACTCTTATTTAATACCAAGATAAGTTTAATGGTTTCTACACAATTGTAAGGATAATTACACTCTAACGGATATACATTTGTATGTAAAGTATAGAGAAATGATTTTTTCACTCTGTTTTTTAAGTCCCTTTTAGATATTAATATAACTGGACAATATCCATTCGCAATATTTGTAAGACTCCAACATGACATAAAATTGAAAACTGAAAGGGTAAAAAAAAAAAAGAAAGAAAGAAAGAAAGGTGACTCTAAAACAGGGATAATCATAACTTTTTTACTTTAATAAGAAAATGAAGATTTTTTTCCACTCGAACTCTTTTTTTGTTTTTTTAAATAGTAACTAGAATATTGATAAGCCAATTATTACAATTGTTGAAAGACCAATTGTTTTGATAATGCACCTACAAAGCATGTCAAAAATATCAAGAAAAAAGAAACTAAAAGAAAAGAAAACACATTTCAACGATCAACACCACAATCATACCTGTCTATAGAAACACAAAAATTATACCAATTTTCCATAAATACCAAATTAATTTCACAAACACCAAACAAGCTTCATAATATCAATTGTAACAATACACAAACTAATTCTATACACAACCTAATTTCCTATGAAATTAAACTAATTTCACACACACAAACTATTTCCAATCAACACTTCTTGTCCTCAAATCAAAACACATTAGCAAAACAAATCTCTTCTCATTAATTAAGTTGCAGGATGATTCGTAGCACTGAAAATAAAAAATCCAAAAATCTCCATCAATCTCATCGATGGGGACATTTTCGTACTTAATCATGGACTTTCTGAGGTATTCATACTGTTCATATATTGGCGCTAATTAACGTACAGTTTCTGCACGGTATGTTATTCAGCACTCAGCACAGTATTTCACTTATATTGTGCACTTTCTGGATTATATTGGAGATTTTCATGAACTTGATGCCCAATTATAATCTAAATGAAAGCATTTCATGTTTACTTTAATAATTAAAGTATCTCGAACGTAACTCAATTCGGTAAAATAATTATAGTATTAAATTGAACTGTCTATACTATTACTAAGATAAAATATTGGAAACTATGAAATTTGGAATTTATTACCACAAGATTCATTTTTCCATTAGTACATAAGTTTACCAAAAAAATATTCCGGAGTTGACCTCTTTCTAGGTTAAGTCTGGAATTTTTCCTGATATCACAATTGTTGACTTGGGTATATATACTGTAATTTATACCCAAACTCAAATCTCTTTTCCACTGGTCGTTCAACTTAGAATTACCGGTGGAAACTAGGATTTGGGTTCGGAATAGTCCCCATTTGTCCCAAGTTACATCCTCCAATTAATTGTTTCTTCTGTTTACATCATTTGAAATAATAATTCACACGTTTCTAATCAAATGTTTATGTTAAAATGTTCTCATTTAAAATATTACCATTCAAATGACTCTACCAAACAGACCGATAATATATAGGCATGACCGTTAGGCAAAATATATAAAATCAAGATAAAACTTCGTCGTGAAGAACAACTCGCTTAGAGTTTGGTGCTGCAAGAATAGCTATGGTCATGATCTACGGCCTGTCAAAAATTAGGATACATTTTGGAAAAATGAAAACGTACCAACCTACTTTCTTAAACGAAGGAAGGACAAGGCAGGCAGACTAACCTAAAATGGCACCCCCAAATGTGTTTATTAGTCATTTTCCAACAAAATTACAAAAAAAAAAAAATTAAATAAAAAAATTAGTAAAAACACCTTTCTTCAAAAGGAAAGAAATTTCGTAAACAATATTTCGTTATTGGAAGAAGAAAATAAAGTGTCCATTCATTTAGTTGGCAAATCTCGTATTTTTGTTTCTTTGATTAAAGATATGATTGTCTTAATTATGATTGGTTTACGTTTAGTTTATTACACCTGACTGATATTATGCTTTTTTTTTTTCCAGATTTTTCCCATTGAATTTTCTTATTAGAGGGTTTTGATGAGACTTTTTTTTTTTTTTGAACCGGAAAAAAAAAATAAAAATAAAAAGAGAGAGCTAGAGCGAGAAGCTTCAACCATTTTGTATATTCTCTTTTTTAATTGAAAATTTACATTTTCCTTTGCTATATTAAATTCTGTCCACTTCAATTGTTGTCCTCTTATAACAATGACAATAACACTAATAATAATGATAATAATAACTATAACTATAACAATAATAAGAATAATAATAATAATAATAACGATGAAGATGATGATGATAGAAAAGGCTCAGCTATAGAAATTAAACGAATCAAACTGGCATTAGTCAAAACTTAATCTTTATTTATACGATAAAACTAATTATTCTTATCTTAGTCTAGTGATTTAACACACACACATAACTGAAAAGCACACCAATCCACAGAAACTAGCAGACACAAACAACCAATCATAAAACTAAAAGAAACTCGTGAAGACCAAATTAAAATGCAACAAATTAAACCAGATTACTATAATTCCCCAAGGGAAACCACTTTAGTCATGCGAAGGCTAAATGGACGGCGGCGAAGGACGCGACAGCGGTGGGGGAGAGGCTGACCCCCGGGCTTCTCCGGTACAGTAGCCTTGGAGTACGTCAGTCTCCTCAGTGGTAAACCCTAGGGATCCAAACATGGCTGGCCAGCAGTGTTGCCCTATGGTCCTGATGGCGTCACAGCAGCCGGGGCCCAAGTACGTCTCACCGTTGAGGAAGAACAGGATTACCTCTCCTGTGCACGCTTGAAGCTGGATCAACGAGTGCCAGCAGTTGGATGATTCCTCGTCCTCCAGTTTCAACCTCGCCACAAGGTTCAACCCTGTCGATGGAGTAGAAGCTCCGAGTCTAGTTGCAGATGCCGGAATTATAACTAGAGCTAAAAGAGTTGTGAGAAGGATGATCAGATTGATCATCTGAGTGTAAGCCATTTTTCTGGTAATTAAGAATTACTATAGATTTTTATAAGGTAGATAGTGTCTGAAGGTAGGGTTAATACATGTAGATAGTGGGATTTATATAGTGACTATGGGTACAAACGTTACAAGCACGGGAAGAGGACACAGATATATATATATATACACACACACACACATATAGATTTAAATGTGAGAATAATTAAGTTTATGGTGAGGGTTATGAGAAGTTGAAGAGAGCACAATCAATAATTTTATGCACGTCAATACTAATTATAGTGGATAGTCAAGAAATAAGGAGTTTCATAATGTATTATTCACTTTTAATAGACCACTAAAATTTAAAGTAATTACTTGTAAAATATATAATTATCATGGTGTGTTTGCCTTTTCGAATTCTAACTGCGCCTTAATTTGGCAATGGTATTATACGGTGATATAACATGCTTATGTAAGTACCTATAGATTAATATTGTAATCTTTATTTTATTCCAATTTAAATGAGATTCTATTTCTTGCTGCGTTTAACAGTCCAATCCACACATTAGTTCACTCTGTTTTAACTCATAAATTCACAATATTAAGTGTTTCATGCTGGAAGAAATATCCCATTGTCCCTGTAATATTTTCACCGATGAATTGATCTATAATATAAAATTCAAACATTTCATTTTCAAAATAAAAAAAATAAAAAGATGAAAAAAAGTGTAGTTTAACATTGCTAGGGTACCCTTTCTTACTCTTATTTACAAAGAAAGTGGCATAAGAAAGAAAATAAAAGTAAAGAAGGGACGTCTTTTCTTAATTAATTGTATATCAATTTTTTTTCCCTACAATTTTTGCCCTATCTCTAAAACTAACAATAATGTTTTCGTCATAATTCATACTTAAAATCTCCCAACACTCTCATTAATCTTTACGTAACAGATCTCAGGAAAGAAAATATAGAGTAAGGCGTTTAGTTCGTCACTTAATTATGAATAATTAGTACTTCTAACGTTAGAGTTAGATATCTACAATTATCTTCTGAAATTTTCTCAAGTTTGTAGGCCCGAATTTCCATAGTAGGAGTTAGTATTTGAGAACTATTTAAAATTAATTAAAAAAAACACACATATACTAATTTTTACTCCTTCCAAATATGTTCATTTAAAATTTAAAAAAAAAAAAAAAAAAAAAAAAAAAAAAAGATCGAAATGAAATGACTTTATCTGTACAAATCTATAGGGATTTTCTTCAATCTCTCGAACTTGATATAAACTGAGTAAGATACAATACTAACTCAGAAAAAAAAACAAATAAATCCAAAAGACGTGTCTTATTAGTATACCCAATATTTCCTAGGCATTAAAAACAGCAGGCACATTGTATATTGGACAGTTTGAAAGATAAATAAGTCAATCTAGTCTTAAAGTTACTATTTTGGTTGAACAATCACTAGCCAAAAACAAAAACAAAAACAAAAACAAAAACAAAAACAAAAACAAAAAAACAAAAAAAAAAACACCGAAGGATTTGACCTTGAAAGACATGATGAATATGCTTACTCAACAAGAAAAGAAGATGTTGATGGATCCTTTTGCTTTCTCTGATCCATCAATGAACTGTATGCGAAGCCACTTAATTATACGGGTATTATAGTAAATTCAATTAGCATTTCGATCAACCTCAACAAAAATATAACAACGGTTGGAAAAGATAAGATTCGGCCGAGATATGTCCAATTTTGTTGTGATTTGTTAGCTGTCTAATTATTTGTATAAATACCGGATTGGTCAACTCATATGTAATAGGAAAATGGTCTGTAGGATAGCTGGTACAGTTATTAGTTTCCTTTTTTGTATTTTTTGTAGTCATTGTAACTTTCCTATTAGTTGGAGACGTGTAAATCATTCTAGACAGAATTAATACAGAAAACTCATTCCTAAGAATTATCTCTGCTTTTATGGTATCAGAGCACGAATCTGACCTCCCTATAATTCATTCACCATATCTGATGTCTCATCTGAGTCTACTATTCCTCCTCCTGCTACTGCTGCCAACCCATCAAAAACCACTGAAA
Source organism: Ficus microcarpa (assembly GCA_025413485.1). Lineage (NCBI taxonomy): Eukaryota > Viridiplantae > Streptophyta > Magnoliopsida > Rosales > Moraceae > Ficus > Ficus microcarpa. The sequence goes on from CM046384.1 coordinate 27,885,256, forward strand.
ACCAAACCTCCAACTCTCATTCGCACTCTGTCCAAATCTCCACTGTTTGTTTGAATGATGATAATTTTCTACACGGTCTAGGTCTGTGCAAATGTATATTTAGGGCATGGAAAAATTGGTTATTTGACTTGAGATAAAAAGGCACCGGCACCAGAGGATTCGATGTATGTTACCTGGGATATAGAGAATTCCATGGTCATGACTAGGCTCGTGAACTCTATGGATGAGGACTTTAGCTCTAACTACATGTGATATCCAACAGCTAGAGGAACGCTGCCACAATATTGACCAGATGTATTATGATCTAGGTAATCAATCCCAAGTTTATGAGTTAATACTAAAACTTGGTGAGATTCAACGACAACATAACAATGTCACCAAGTATTTCATTCTGTAAAAAGATAGTGCAAAATCTAGATTTGTTCAGTGACTACGAATAGAAATCCATCGAGGGCTGCAATCAAGTACAACAAAATGATGGAGTACAACCGTGACTTCAAATTTCTTGCTGAACTCAACATTGAGTTCTTTTCTTGCTAAATAGGTAGAAAACCTATATTTAGCAAACATTGGGTTTGATGAAGTGAGATGGAGGATAATAGGTAGAAAACCTCTTCTCTCAATTGGCAAGGTATTCTCTGAAGTGATCAGGAAGGAGAGCCGCAGGAGTGTCGTGCTTGGAAAAAATTCTTCTGGTGGAACCATTGAACATGCGGCTATGATTGTTTCTAATGGTAACGCTAGCCCGGCCATCACCAATCAGACGAAGACTGATGAAAGACCCCATGTATGGTGTGATTACTACAACAAACCTCAACATACTCAGGATACTTTGCTGGAAGATTCATGGAAAACTGGCAAATTCAAAAAAACGGCCAAACCATGGCATAACCATGGAGAAAAACATTGTCAATATATATATATATATACACATACATACATACATATAATAAATATACACTAAAAAAGAAAAAGTCCTTTCAGATGTGCCGGCATAACAACAAAATCCTCTCACTAATATATCGTTTAAAAAAAGTTAAACCCTTTCAATAATGTTCTCAACCACATCTTCCAAAATCAAAACCCCACCTTGTATAATATTCTCACCCACTTTTTTTTTACTATGGATATTAAGGTGCATGGATAACTTGGGCCAAAATTCAGGTAAATTGTGAGGGAACCAGAGATGACCAAGGGAAAACAAAATATGTCTACAAAAATTTGGCGTTCATGGAGACATCAGATCCTGGAACTTGAATATAATGGTTAGAAGGGAATGGCTGTTGCAGAATCGGAACGTGGCATGGCATCGCATAAGGTGGTTGCTGTCCAGTAGCCACCAGAGGTGGCGCCACACATAGCTGCATTGCTTGCCCTGCCGCAGCGCCTGCATTGCACAGACAACAAAATGATAGAGCCACTGATCTATTTAGAAACAGCGGACATAAGAGAAATGTTTCTCACAAGAAGAAAACGATAAAATTGTAGATCCTTCCAATGCAGTAAAAATTTCAAACTCAAAAGTAGTAGGGTACAAAAATAATACCCCAGAGGTTCTATCCCGTTTTTTTAGCTTCACAATTCTCATTAACAAAATAACTATGTTCGTACCTTGGTGCTTCGAAAACTGAACCTGATGTGGAGCCGGCAATGGACGAGCAAGTAGCTGTGATGAGAGAGCCGTGACACCAGGAACCATCTCCTATAACAATAAAAGTGATATTTGATCAAGCAATTCTGATTTTTTTTCTTTCGTTTTGGATTTTTAATCTACTTTTTCTTTTTAATAAGATACAACCTTCACTAACGATAAAATCGATCACAGCGGAAAATAGAAAAGTCAAAAGAAATCCCAATTAAAATGGATTAAAAGGTGAGTCCCGCCATACCCCTGCATGCTGATCAAACAAAAAGTCATTCTAGGTGAAGTTGTCAAAACTATTCCATAATCTAAATTGGATTGGCTACAATGATCCTTCATTTTAACTCGGAATTTTCCAATTACTCAGTTCTGCCGAGACCAACCTCCCTATGGGGTGTGGTTGTTCTGTTTCCTGAGTTAACCAAATAACCATCAATTCAGCATTCCACCATAGACCCCATTTAACTAGGAATCTTAAACAAACCTGATCAATTCAGTTCTTTTAACTAGCCAAAAGCGACTACAGGAATCTTAAATAACATCTAGTTTACACATTAATCAAATTCATATCACAGAAGTACTTGGTAAATTGAACGGATATATCTTGTTCCATAGATGCATTGTATCTTACTGGAGAAACTGGATGCACATAAACAAGCTGCCCAAGTCGTCCAACCGTAACCTGGACAGAGAGAGATGGAACTTAGTAAACAGTGACAGCAACTGATTTAAATAAGATGGAATAAAATTGCCTTGGTATCCACTCAGAGATCTTGTTTTTGGCATTTAGATACTAGAAAGTAGTGTAAAAGAGCTAAATGATAGCAAGTGACATCCACCGACTTACAGATTCAGAATTTGGATGTACAATGCCTGGTCCACCCTGAATAGGATACTGAACAGCATATCTAAGTGGTTGTGGCCTGCTTCCCATATGTCCAATAATCTACAGCCGAAAAACAAAAGTCAACAAAAATATGATGGCGAAAAAGACATCAATATCAGAAATTTGAATTGTTTATTGATCTATCAAGGTACGTTTATTACAAGATGGTGGAACATTTAACAACATCTAAGACCACACAAACATTTTTTTTTTTTAATTTTTACAAAAAAAAAGTAAATAACTTAATTAATTAAAAAACAAGTTCCATTCATCATGTTGCCAAAAATGTCAGGAGATTGGTTTGAGGGTGGTTCTATCCAGAAATAAATAAATAAATAAATAAACTTAGTATTTGATGGTACTTACAGGCTGTGGAAATGGAGTAGCAGTACCTACGTTTCCAGCTGGAAGATTAGCATATGGGAGATTTTTAACAGATACAGATGAATGAGATCCAAAAACGTTTAACCGAACTTCTGGCTGGGCAGCAGGTACAGGCATCACAGGAGAGTTGTTTGGCACATAACCGATGCCAGCAACTGTTGGTACTGCCGGAGTTGCCGATATGGGGTTCATAAAAGATGGAGAGAATATTTTAGCTCCAGGGTTGAGTCTGGACTCCTATATTAAAATAGCCAGATAATATTTTCAACTCAGTAAAACTTAAATAAGACAAGAAGAAGATGAATAATACCGTCTATTTTGCAACAAGCAACTAAAGTACTAACCGAATCTTTTAAACATGCAAATGAGGATTGGAAAGCACAAATATGAAATTCAGTAAGTCGTCTAAAAAACAGCTTTCTCCCTTGTTTAAAATGGGTAAATGATAAAAAAGAATACAAAATTTACCTTGGAACTTTTATTAGACTGGGAAATATGAGGAACTGTTTCGGTTGAACAATGACTGGACTCTAGGGTAACATCCACAACCCGACTAGTTGAAGTTGAGACATCCAATGAAACTGTACAAGAAGAACTATCTGCAGATGCGGGCCATTCAAACAACTGCTTTGCCATCTTTGCGGGTAGAGAAGTCGGATCACAGGATGCTTCATAAGACAATAGCTCTGCTGCTATCGTTGTCTGTTCTTCTTTGATAGGTTTTACTCGGGTGAAGCAAGCGTCCGCTGCATGTTAAGTATTTCAGCAATTAACAACAGGTTTTAATTTCAATCAAAAGACAACTAGTTTGTAAGATATGTCACAACTTCGATGTTAGAATCATGCATTGTTAGTAACCCAGCTTTGAAAGAATTGATTAATCAAGTGATGCCAATGGCTTTTACTTGAAATTAGCTCCCCTTAGAGTAATTTCTAAATACACAATTATAAAAAAATAAAAAATAAAAATAATAAAAATAAAAACCTCATCAAAATCATGTTTCGCAGTAGCATCCAATCCATTCAGGAACCACTTTACAAGAAACTTACTACTAATATCAAGAGTAATCCACTAGAATAATATCCATCAAATAATCAGACAATCAAACAATCTTAAATGCTGAGAAAAGTTATTTGTTTGTTGACTTACAGCTTGGACTTGAACCTTCAACTTTAATAGTCTGCACGATAAATTTCAAAGTTATAAATATAATAGTCAATCTTTCGTAGAAAAAATCAATGTCTGACATTAAAAAAGTAATCTGAACATACACTTTCTTCCAGATGGAATTCTAATTTTTCTTTAACATCTTCCTTTTCTCCTTGTAACCCACCACGTCCACACTGTCTGTTAAACAATTGACAATATCCTGATATTATAAGGAAATAAACAAACGGAACGGTACAATAAAGGAAAGTCCCATCAGTATTGTAACAGTGTTGGACATAGACATCTGACAGAGCAGTGCCAATGTTTCTATGTCTAAAACGTATAGCAATAGGAGAAGCAATTGCCACACAAGAGATTTATAGTTAATTCCAGGGCAGAACTGAAAGTGCCATCCAACAAACGCTCTCTTGATGCCAATGTCAAGGCATAGAAGGTAAAGCCCCAACTCATACGGTTTTCCCCACTTCTCAAGTTTTGTGATAATGGAAATTGAAAGAGGGGCAAAGAAAAAAAAGGGAGAAAAGAAACTAAAGTCAAGTTATACCTCCCATTAACTGCGGCTGCAGAGGCTTCTTTCATCTGCATTGAGGGAGAAAAAAGGATAAAGAAAAAAAAAAGAACCAAAAAAAAAAAAAGAATGAGGACTCATGATACTTTTATGAGGTTCTATGTACCGTAACATATGATTTAACAGCTTGGACCTACATTGTATTTCTCTTTTTGGTGTTTTTACTTCATTCAAGATTATGCCCAGTAAGACATAGGTTGTTTGCTAGCAGGAGGACGAAAATTCAGTATTGCAAGGACTCTAATTTGTAAAAGATTTTTTCCCTCTTGTTTCATCCAATGCATTTCTAGACAGAGGATAACCACACTTCTGCAAGCACGAAGCAATCAATCCATGAGATAAAATAAGGCTCTCTTACAACTTTTTTCTGACTTCTAAACAATTTCTCATTTTTATAAAATTCACTTATAATTTTTTTTCTGTAATGGTCTTCTATTTTTCTTTAGTTTTCCCTACTCTTTTAGATTTTGTTTTCTTTTCCACCCAGAGTTTTTGGTCTATGCATTCTTGTTTTTCTTAATCTTCTATACAGTTGAAAGAAATCTAACAAACTACATGATCATTTGCAGGAAAATTAATTTTATGTATAAAGAGTATACCTGCGGTAAATTTATGTTATCTACTCTCGAACGTCCAACTACTGAACCATTCCAAAAATTTTTCACCTGTGGTTTTCTCCCTTCACGATCCTTTCCACTATTTGTGGGCATAAAATCCTGAGCAAATCCATTCTCCTTTTGCAATGAGCTCCTATTATAATCAGTAAAAATTAGTACTCGTACAACTACTGAGAAACACATTAACTTTTGTGAACATAAACACAGCATATATATACATAAAGAGGCTTAGAAATAATGGAAATTAGCAACAAGAAGAACAAGACAAATTGTAGATATATAAAGGTAATACAATTTTAGAATTGAAAATATCTAAGAAGCAAGGTAAAAGGCTTGTCTCAAATATTATATACTCAACCCAAAGAAAAAACCCTTTGACCTCTACCCATGTTAAATCAAACTTTGCAGAACAGAACGAAACAAAGGGTAGGTGCCTCTTTTTCTATTTCACAACAAGAAAGAATTAGCAGACTATTCACAGAGGCAAACGTAGATCTTTTAATACTGTTTACAATATTAATGCACTACAGTTTCTGTCCCCAAAAAAATAAAATAGATCCTCTACAAAAGCGTTCTCTAGTCTCTACATTGCTGGACGGTAAGGGAATGCTGTAGATATACAAATCTCAAAGCTTATCTTGTTTTCAAGTGAACAAATACCTTATTTGTTCAGTTCTCTTGATATCGAAGGCAGATTTGATAGGTTTCTCCACATCATTTTCTGCGCATTGTTCCGAAGGAACTCTAATATCCATCACACCATCGGCATCTTTGCCAGCAAAATTCCCAACATCACCATCAGCCGGAAGCAGAACACCCTAAATAGCATATACAAAGCAACGACGTACAACTATAAGTCAGGCTCATTGTCCAGTTCAGATCTTAAGACAAAATAAAAAGCAAGGACACAAATTCCTCACCTTTGCAACAAGTTGGACAAGGTCACCTGAAAGAATTTCAAGCGTCTCTATCAATGCCCCATTAGCTATGTTTGAATTGGCTTTCCCCTTTTTTGTCATTCTTGCTTTCTTCAACACAATGCCTAAAAAAAATAACATCAATTGAATAAACTCCACAGAAAATAAATAAATAAAATTATTAAAGAGGATCTGCATATATTGTTATATTGGGAAGAGTTTTGATCCGAGTACTAAAGTTGGATTGATTAAGAATGAAGATCCGATTCCTTCCTCAATACAAAATCATTCCTTTTTTGTTTCCCTAGTTTTTTTTCTATTATTTACCATTTCTCAAACAAGTATAACATAACAAACCCAGATCAGAATCTCATTTGATCTCCAACCTGATTAATCAAGAAAAGAACACATACCCAGATACAGTTTTGGCATAATAATAACAACCCAGAATCAGAAAATATTTCTCAAAAAAAAAAAAAAAAAAAAGAAAGAAAGACAGACCGTAGTCATGAACGGAAGCGGCGTGGAAGATTCCAGAAAAAAGGGAGCCGTCCTTGACGTGAACGTCGACGGGAAGACCGACGAAGCAGATAGTGGCGAAGAGCAAGGCGTCGCTCAGCGAAGAAGAAGATGAAGAAGGAGAAGCTTTTTTTTTCTCGTCATCGCGTCGGAGCTCTCTGTACAAACGACCCATATCCCACACTCTCTGTTTCTGTGTTCTGTTTTTTGTCGTCTGCGGGCTGTTTCTCTCTCCAAAAAGAGCACTGTTGCTCTCTCTCTCTCTCTCTCTCTCTAGGTTGGTGGTTTGGTGGAGGATTTGGATCAGATTCAGAACTCAAATCTCCATTTTCCTTTCTCAGATCAGATGTGTGTCTCTTGTCTTCCAAATTCCAAATTCCATTTTTCTCTCTTTTGTGTTACGAATACAAGATCCATGTGACATGTACTTTTCGCTTCGTTTGCGACTCACGACATGAAATATTTAGGTCGTTTTAATTCTTTTTTGTCGTTTACTCAGTCTCGTATTAATAACTTTTTTTTTTCCGGCCAATGAACATTTGCGTCGTTTACTCAATCTTGTGTAATAACTGGGGTGTTAACCGAATAGATTAATGACTAACAAATTGGTAATGAATTGATATTTTTCTAACCTAAAATTGTAATCCTAATGAATTGGATTACTGATTAAAGATTCCCTATTCACGAAATTTGCATATCAAAATCGTATAAATGTGACATGTGTATACATTTTTCTTAAAATATTATCAATAAGTAAGTATATATTATTGGAAAAAACGGATTCGATATCAGAGTTACAGTACAGCGAAAATTTTAAAATTTTTATGCTGATTCAGAAAAGAAGCTCATGATATATATAATAATAAATTAAATACATGATCAAACGTACCTTATTTTTTGGATTCCGGAATTGCTAAAACGTTGACCAACGTATCTTCTCTACTATTCTCGAGTCCCCACATCTCAGAGTGTCTATGGACACACGTGCTATGAATCCAAACAATTGGTAATTCTTCCGAAGTCTAGATCCTACCTCTCAATCCCGATGTACCTTGTTGAGAATTCGATCCGGGTTCGTTCTTCAAAACTACAAAACAGGAACCGGTTAGCCTTTTATGAAAAATATAACTCGATTTAACCTTCCACACAGTTTTGATTCAATGAAAATTTCTCTCTTTTTCTCACACCCAAGAAAGACGAATTTTCTTAAGCACAAAAACCTAGTTTTGGACATTTTTTTTCTCTCTCCAAAAAAGAAAAAAACCGTCCACCTATTTAAGTGTATGCTAAATGTTTTTTTTCAAGAACCCCTAGCTTTATATAATATTCTAATCATTTTTCAAAATTATCTCCGACTTAAAAAATAATTAATAATTATTTTTCTTGATAATCTTTTGAACTAAATGATCATTCAAATTTCGAGTTAGGTTCTTTGAACGTTATGGACGTTTTTTGCTAGGAGAAGGACTCCTAAAATTTGTCCACCTCTTTTTAGTATATTCAAATTCGTCCTCCGGATATTGTGGATGTTTATTGGTAGTTCAAATTTAAATCAAGAATCTAGACTAGTCATAAAGTCATAATCCTATCTAGATTCAAATTCCTTTTAAACTTTTAAATTTAAATAAGATTCTCTTATTTGAATTTAAATAAATATTTTCTGCAAACATTATTCATATTTAATTAATTTAAATAAATTGAGTATTTTAAACTTCCTTTCCAGCAAAAAAACTGTGCACCATTCTTTAAGAAAAAAAAATATATCAAATAAGCTTCATTATTTAAATCAATTAATAATTTAATATTAGGAATATATTTAAACAATTTTGAAACAAAATCTTCTTCCCTCTATCCACTAAAAATCCGTGCACTATCAATTAGGAGAGAAGAAACTTTGCTTTCCAAAATTAAATAATTCAAACACAATCTTATTTCCAAAATTCAATTAATCAAAATAATTAACAAATAATTATTTTATTTTCAACTAATCATATGTTGAAAAATCACATTATTTATCTACATTAATTTTACATGTTTAATCATTTTTCAAGATTACATGTTGAGAGTACCATGTCTAATAGACATTATTAAATTCCTATTTAATTTACCGATCTCATTAGGAATAAATCCCGATATGATTCGTGGAACTATATGAGCTAGTAGAGGGATGCGATGAAAATATGTAAAGAGACTCATATAATTGTGAAAAATTAATCTCGGATTAATTATTCATCAATTATCAACTTCAGGACTATTCCACTAAAAATCTGAAGCTAAACTCCTGTTTACATACCGTATTACGAAAGCTCTCTAACGCAATGCTTCTTCCATGATTTATTCATCGCTTGCTTAATCTCCATATGTTATCCATGATAGAATTAAGGACTTTTTCCGTTTTACCTTTTCAATTATTTTAACTTAAAATTTCATTATTCTCCATTAAAAGAATCACCAATTGTAAAGCCATATAATCAGTAAACTATCAGAGACACAAAATAAACAAATTGCCAAGATCTTGTTATATTATCTTTTAATTCTCGAATAATACCTTCAAGTAGATAACATGTATTATTGTTAAGATAGCTATGGATATCATATCTATGAATCTTGATTTCTTCGTCCATAAGTCATACACTCAAAACACAAGTATATATTGACTATCAATTATTAGTATCTCACCTATAGTGGATCAAAGTGCATAAGTCACGGATGCGAACTTAAGTATTCATTTCAGAATTAAGATTAATAAATGATGATAATCAAAGCGTCATTGATTCTTATAAATATAATTATTAAACCAAATCAATTAACACCTTGTCCAGTCCAATGTCATACCTCAATACTGGTATACATTAAAGTTTTTACTCAAAATCTATCCGATGGTCAAGACAAACCATCCCTCCAAGGAAATAGACAACTTTTACAATCTTATCATAAATAAGATCACCAAATCTTATTGCATCGATTGCGGACCATTTATTTGGACTGTTATCAAATTACCACGTTTTCTATGTATACCCCCGTATACAATGGTAATCTGATATATTATCAACAGCCTAGGAATATTTTATATTTGCTCAAAATTATCATACAATCAACAAATGAAAGTAAATAGGACACAACTTATTAAACATGAATAACCTCTTTTTATTAATATCAAAATGTCATATTTACAGAAAATTCCTAAAATCGATTTTCTAACCTTAGGGCACATATAGATCCCAATATATATAGATTGTAATTTGAATATATCTCTACTTAATTAATTTCTAGTAGTCTAGTCCACACTCGCTTTTCTTTTGACTGTGACACAAGAAGATTTTAGTTAGGGTTTTTTTGTTTTAATCTGTATGAATTATTTTAAAATCCTGCTATTTACTCCAATTATTTTCATAAAAATATTATTAACTACAATTTCCGTTAATGTTATATTTAGACAAATCTATTATGGATGGTTTTGTTGGCATCACCTTTTAACTCACTATATCCCTATCTTTAATACATATATTTATTTTAATTTTAAATTAATTAAATTTAATAAGTACACATCCCTATAAAAATTCAAAATCTATCATTTTATAAAAATAAATAGTATTCAATTATTTTAATTTATTTATTTTGATATTCACCTTTCTTTATCCTTTCTGTCTCTCTCATCTCATTGTTTTCTAATTTTATTGAAACTTTAGGCATGGAGCCTTTTTTCATAGATAAGAAATTGTAAATAAAAAGTTAAGCATATTTATTATCTATTTCCTAAATATATAAAAGAGTGCATAAAGCTCTCCTGTTCATATTTTGTCGTCAAAAACGCAAATAATGGTTGCGTTTTGGTGCTTTCACTCTTTCCTTTTTTTTTCCCCTCTTTTTCTTTCAATTGCATATCTCGCTTGCTGCTCCTTCTTTATGAGCCACGTGTTGAGTATAGCTTTCTTAATCTTCTAACAAATCACGTGAAAAAGAAGGCCCATCATTGTCAAGTGTTTTTTTTTTTTTTTGGCCCGGGTTGAACATAATCAAGTGTAATTACACTATTGTCATTGTTTTAGCTCAGACCTAGCCTAAGGGGTGTTTGGTGAATGAGTTTACTGTAAGATTTTTAAGTTTCAATAGTAATTTTTATTAACTTTTAAGAAAAGACAAAAAACTTTTTCAGAAAAAGACAAAAATCATGATAAAAAAAATATAATTTAGTTTAAAATGAAATATAAGACAAACAAACTGTAACGACCCGACTTTTCGGACTGTTAACAAACTTACTTAAGTCTTAATACTTATTTAAATTCGATTCTAAAAAAAATACTAAAATTTTTTTTTTAAATCATAATCATACTATAAAAATTAGAATTATTAATATTTTTATATGTGGAAATTAAAAACCACTAGTAAATAATTATCCTATTTAAATTCATGTTTAAATAATATTTAAAAAGTTATAACTTCATGTTGGTTAAAGCAAAAGAGTCAAAGGTCTTTTTCTCATAGAGTACTCATACTAATTTAGTAATACCAAAACATTGGGACATAACTATAATTATGGTCGTTACAAAATAAATTACGAAGTCTAAATGCGGAAATTAATTTCGTGGTGGTATCCCACTCCCTTCCTTCACCGCCTCCGCATAGCTTCGCCTGTCCATAAGAACATTTAAGTAATAGGCTGATTACCTGCGTTACCTACAGCACGAACACACACGTATGAGCTTTCGCTCAGCAAGTACAAACAATATCTCACAAAACATTTTCATAAATCATATCATCACATGTAATTATCAAGAATGTTCAAAATGCATGGAATCATGTGTATTCAATTATGCTTCATTATATACATATCTTGTCTACTTAAGGGCCCCTATGTCGTACCCATATGCGCGCAACCAATGGGGAGTTAGGGGAGCGACCCTCTAACAACCTCCAAGGTCATATCTTATAACTTCGTTCTTATCATATCCTCTCACTAGTTGGAGGTTGGTACGACACTTAATCCTATCTTTCATTAGCCTCATTCTTATTATTATTTGTGACAATGTGTATATTTACATGTCACTATGCATCTATCATTACGGCATACATATCTGAGAGGCATGTAAGTCATATCAGTGCAAGAGAATTTATGCAAATCAAATACTTAGTCAAAGCAATACGTAAATTTATAGACTCATCACATCATCCAGTCAAATCATAGCAACCGTAGAGCATCATCAAAAAAAAACATTTTGTTTCATGCTGTAGGTGAGGTTTGTACTTACTTGTCTTGTGTGCTTAACTTCGGGAGTTGTATCTCCTACTATGCGGATTTGAGAAATTGTCCTGATTTAACAATAACTCATTATTAGATAAAATCATGGTTATATTACTTTATTCAATTATTCATTTATTTTATAAACTAAAGTGAACTTAATTTACTTATATCATAATTAACCTTAATAATTAATTCTTATTAATTATTAAACGCTAAAATAAATTTCTACTAATTATTATTAATTAATTAATTTAATTTAATTAATTAATTATATTAATTAATTGAATTGATTAAATAATTAATTAAATAATATTTAATTATTACATTAATTAATTGAGTTATTAAAATTAAATCATATAATTTTAGTTGACTTGATAATAATTAAATTATTAATAATTGTTACTTAAATATTCTTTCTCATATAATAATTAATAATTATTAATTCTAATATTAATAATTAATAATTTGATTAATCTGATAATTAATGTTTGATTAATTCTAGTTAATCATCTCTAATTATTTTGATGATTAAATCAATGATTAATGATTAATTAATTTATAATTAATCATGTATTATAATTATGTAATTATTTAACATAATAATCCTGATTATCATATATTAACTCTTATAATTAATTAATTAATTAATTAATTAATAATCAATAAATTAATTAATTCCTTTATTAAATTACATTTGGTTATGAATTAATTTATTTATTTATTTATTTATTAATCAATCGAGGTGATAAGAAGTCACCTAAGGGTATACCTCTATTTTACTATTGGGCTAGTCCAATTCCCTTAGTTATGTTCATTTAGTTGGGTCAAGGTAATCTCATGGAATAGGCCCAGTAACCTTCTAATATACTTTATCTTAGCCCATTAAAACTTATGATTCAACTTTAAAAACTTAGGGTTTTTCAAATCATTAGATCATACACTTAAAATCAACTCATTTCATAACTAAATTTATTCGTATGTTATGCTTACCCATATGTCACATTTTAATGTTTAATCATTTTATCGGTGTAGGGCTTTAACTTGTAAGATTTATTTAAATTTGAGTATAATTCCGTTTTGGACACTTGATAACTTGTTGGAAAGCTTGAAACATCTAGTTTCTGTCTCTATAATTTGTTTCCTCAGATTTCAAGCATTTCAAATGATAATGTGGACGTTTTCTTAAGTGTCTTATGGTAAAATCTCAGATTTCCAGATTTCAATACAATCTTTAAGGATTTATTAAAATTCATATACATAACCGTTTTAAATACATGATATCTCATTTTGAAGCTTAAGATGTCTACTTTACAGTGGTAAAGTTATTTCTTTTAGTACTTAAGCATTTCATACCATAAACTTAGGTTTTGTCACTGTTGGTCCCACGTTTGCACCACCAGTCCAGATTCATGAGTAAGATTTGAAAATCCATAACAATTTACTTACAAGTCCAAATAAGACAAAAGATATGTCATTGGAAAGCTTATAATGTCTATTTTATATATAAAAACAGTTTTATAAAAGTCATGGTTTGCTAAGTCAAAATCAACAAAACCCGTAGCTAGTACCGGGTTCCAGCAAGGTTTTTCGGTTCGTAGACCAAACTTGTAAAATTCACCAAAAATTGTAAATTTATCCATTCAAGGTGTATGATACCTTGTTGGAAAGCTTAAAGAATTAGTTTTTAGTTCTCTAACTTGTAAACCAAAATTTTGAGTCTAAATGGTTCGGAGTATAAAAAACCCGTGGCTGGTCAGTGGCTCGGAGGTTCATTTCTTCCCTAGTTTTTTTGTCACAACTTCAAATGCACATAACTTTATACATATAAAAGCAAATCAAGTGATTCCAAAGCCTAAAATGAAGCTTATCCTCTGTAGAATCTTAATATATAATTTATTTTTCATACCAAAGCTTCTAATGCATGCTATATCACCACAACAACTACGACCTTCAACAAAGTTCACAAATCTTACCGAAATGCTCCGGGGATCCTTCAAGATCTCGAACCTCCCGAGTTCTTCTCAAAACTTTTTCCTAGGTAAGAAAAATCTAATATTAAGATCATAACTAAACATCATTTTTTTTTTCTCCAAAAATAACTAAAACCCGAATAGCACCACTAGGTTACCTCTAGTAAAACGTCCTCTAACTCCGTCTCGCACTTCTTCGATCTTGGTGTTGGGGTTCCTTAGACCTTGAAAATGGATGGAGGAGGTGCTTGAGGAGTGTTGGAGATGGAGAGTAGTGTTGGTGGTTCTTGGTTTTGTTTAGAGCTTGGTTTGTGTGAGAAAGAAAATGGGGTGTTAGGGGTTTGTGCTTAGCCAACTTTGGCCTTGAGAGAGTTGTCTTTTGGGAGATGAAATTTGAAAAATATTGGCTGAATTAGCCCCTTCAATGGCCGGCTGTTTTGGGAGCAAAATTAGGTGAAATTTGGTTCAAAAAGTTGAGATGAAAGGTCACTGTCACTTGCTTCTTCTCTAGGTCAAATTGCCTAAAGAGACCATGCCATTTCTTACTTGTGGTTGCATGCATGCACCACTTTCCTCATTTCTCTTTTGTTCACATTTTTTTTCCTTGTTTCTTGAACCAACAAAACCGACCCCCCCCCATTGCTTCCTTTTTTTTTTTTTTCTTTCTTTCAATATCCACCCTTGATCCAAAGTTATCATCCTTATTCTCACCCATTGGATCTTCCATCACACCAATCCTTAATCTAAGTTCTCATTGGTCACTTTTCATCCAAGGTTTGGCCATTGATTTGCCTAGGATTCTCTAACATCAAATCTACACCATTGATTTCAAATCAAGCACAATTCTTGATTAATCTCCCACCTTTTGATTTCCTAAGAGTAAATACTAATAATTCATTTTCTATCAATGTGACACATTAATTCCCAAATCATGCTCTCAAAGCTTGACTATTAATACGATCAAAATAAATACTAAGATCATAAATCGATCTACTAATAAAAATCGGGGTCCTTCCGAAAAAAATTATCGCTATACCTCTAATACGACATAACTTATTTTTTTCGTAAAAATTTTTATGTCGTTCATCACACGTTTTAGGTATTTAAAATTTCTCATTTAAATAGAGAAACTCAACATTGTTAAATCATCGACATCATCACACCGATGATACATATATTATCAGTCATGATCTTGAAATTTGATATTCATCAAAATAATCCACTAAAAGCATATTAATGAATAAAATCCATAATAATAATTAATTAATCAAGCTTATGAATTTCTAGGGCATCACACAAACCCTAAATAATAACTGGATATGAATGTTTGGGGCGACATGTAGATGCAGTGTTTTAATCATTATATTTTAAAATTCTAATTTCCTAAATATATAAAAGAGTGAATAAGTTTGCACTGTTTATTCTTGGTAGTCAAAAACACACCGTTTGGTGCTTTTTTTTTTGTTTTTTTTTTTTCATGGAAACCCATTTATCTCTGTTTTTTTTTTTCCCCTTTTCCTCTTCTTCTCTTCTTCTTCTTCTTCTTCTTACTTTCCTTTTTGCTTTTTCATGGAAAACCGTATATCTTTATTAATTTTTTTTTCCTTTATGTATTTTTTCTTCTTTTTAAAAAAACTTTTAGTGTTTATGTTTTCTTTTTATTTTATTTTATTCTTTTCAAAGTTTTTTTTTCTTCCAACCTTCTTCTACTTTGGTTTATCATCATCATCATTAGTATCATTACTATCATTATCATTATTATTATTATAGTTGTCGTTATTAATTTTTTCAAATTTTTATTTGTCTTTTCCTAAATTTGTGCTTATACATTTTTAGTATAACTTTGTTTTTCCTTTAATTTCTTTATTGAAAGCTCAATATTTTATCACTTTCTCTCTTACATATTCTTTTCTAATCACTATCTCAACTTTTTTATTCGAAATTTTAGTTTTTTTAACTATAATCAAACCTAATTATGATAAGTTTTTTTTTCTTCGCTACATGGTCAAACTTGTGTTTTTTTTTTAAGAGTTTTCACGATGGATTAAAGAAGGTTCTCAACTTTTTACTTTATTACTTTGGATAATAATTATGTGATTATTTTACTTTTTTTGGCATGATCAAAATTAATTTCCATTTTATTATATTTCCTTAACATTTAATAAAATGATAAATTTGATTGTAAAATATGTACCTTATTAGTAAGTTTTTTTTTTTTTTTTGAAAACTGTTTAAGTGTTGTTGTTGTTGTTTTTTTTTTTTTTTTTTTTTTATTTTATTTTTTTATGAAATTATTTGTTCTTCATATCATTTTTCCATATTTTGCTTTTTGTCGTTAACTTTTTCTTATTCTCTTTCTACTTTGTTTTACTTATATTTCATCATTTTTCTTAAATTTCTGGCTTGTATTTTTTCAAAATTTTTTTTTTTATACTTCTTCTTGTAACTTTTTAAATTTCTTTTTTTCTTTTTTTTTCTCCTTATTAGAAGCTAAACGTTCCAAATTTTCTCTCTTAAAGTCTATATTATATCAGTTTTCTCATTAGCAACTCCAATATCCTTAATTGATTGTGGTTAGTCTTCAAAAATATATTATGAGATTATTGTTATTTTAAATAATCATTTGCAATAGAATGATATAAAATTTTGATTTTAGAAAACATAATGGATACTATAAATATTATGAAAGAACAAAATAATTAATATTATTATGTGTTTTATGTAATAAATATTAAGTCATCATGATTTTAAGATGAAATGTAATTTTTGAATTTAGATAATTATTATTGTATTTTATTTTTGAATTAATTTTTTATTTATTTATTTTTCATAATGTTGTTTATATTACATATTATAAAAACTACAATTACAGTTTTATACGTGCATTGCACGTATTTGTAACTAGTTTTAAAAATAAGTGTATATATGCTATCATATTTATCTTTAACAAACTATAAAAGAACTAATAACTCATGAATACTATTTTTGGACATTGCTCTTAACTATCATGTGGCAGCCCTATCATTACTACATGACAGCCCTATCACTCACTATATGATGAGTTATAAATTACTACATGTCATTTTTTTTAATACTCTTTTTTCTTTGTTTGTTTATTCTATACACGCTTTAACTTAAAAAACTAAAAAGTAAGAAAAAGAGAACAAGCAACAAAAATCAAACAAAATAAATAATTTGTTAATATTAATTTTCTTTTGTTGTTTGCCTCTATTTTTTATTCCCCTTTTTTTTTATCAAACTTCTTTAATAAAAAATTTTAAATTAATAAATATAATAATAAACTACAAATATTTGAATTCACTGAGTAATATATATTTTAAGAATAATATCATAAGTAATTTTAGAATATAAATGTTCTGTTATAAGTAAATTTACCCCTTTCAAAATTTAAGAAATATGTGTATTTAGAAGGGATATGTGGAGTTGAAGGCAGGTGGGAGTAGCAAGGCAGTGAAGAAGGAGAAAGAGATAATGTAACGATCTGAATTTTTAAATCGTTAACTAGTTTATTTATTCTTAATTCATTTAGTCTTAATACTTATTTATATTAGGTTCCAAAAATACATATATATATATATATATTTTACATACAGCTTATACTTGTACTTAAAGAGTTTAATAAACTAAAATTTTTAATTGAGGCAATTGAAAATCTCTAGATAATAAATATCTTATTCAAATTCATGCTTAAATGATATTTAAAAATCTATAATTTCATATAAGTTAAAAGAAAACTCTAAAGTTTTTTTTTTTTTTTTTCCGTAAAATACTCATACTAGTTTAATAGTATCAAAATATTGAAAACATAGTAATATATATATATATATATATATATAGTTGATACAAAATAATTTAAGAAGTTTAAATACAAAAACTAAATTCGTAGTGGTATCCCATTTCCTTCATTTATTGCCTACATACAGTTTCGTCAGTTCAAAAAACATCTAAGTGACGAGCTGCTTACCAGCGTTACCTACAGTACAAACACACATGTCTAAACTTTTGCTCAGTAAGTACAAATAATATCTCACAAAATATTTTCATAAAATCATATTATTGCACGTAACATCATGAATGTTCAAAAATGCATGTGGTCTATGTGTATTCAATTATGTTTCATTATATACATGTCTTGCCTACTTGAGAATTCCTATGTCCTACCTATATGCGTGCAACTAATAGAAAGTTGGGGGAGTGACAATCCAATCACCTCCAATATTATAATTTATAACTTTCATTTTTATCATATTATCTCACTAATTGGAGGTTGGTACAATATTTATTCCTATGTTTCATTAGCCTCATGCTCATTAATTGTGATAATGTGAAGATTTCCATGTAACTATACATCTATCATTATAGTATAAATATCTGTAAGGCATGTCAATCATATTAGTACAAAAAAAATTATGCACGTCAAATACTTAATCAAAACAATACACATAACTCATATACTCATCATATCATTAAGGCAAATCATAGCATGTCACAACCTGACCTACATAGAGTCGTGACTTCGTACTTACTTAACTTAAATACCAACTTTGCAACGACCCGATTTTGTGGAGCCGTTGTCTTACCTTGCTTACTTAAACATACTTTATCTTAAAACTTACTTTTGCTTTATGTAAAAATACAGAAATGTTTTTTTTTTCTTTTTAAACTAAATTTAAAACTCGAAACTCAAAACTTAACATATACTCATACTTATTTATATGTACTCACTCGAGTACCAAACTTTAAAACCACATTTTTACAAATCATACTAGTTATCATATACTAGTACCATTGACTTATCATAACATACTACAAATACATTTTACAAAACATATTTCCAAAACCCATGGCAGTATCCAACCTAAATTTCACAGTCTGTAATGCCATCTCTCCATAGTCATGCATCAAGATTACTGGTAGGTTGCTTACCTACAGCATGAACGTAAGTTACGAGCTTATGCTCAGTAAGTACAACTATCTATTCCGCAAAATATTTTTTATAAAAGAATGCATGAACCGGTTATGCTTTTTATAAATCAATTATGATTTTTAAGGTTAATTAGGTTTTGGGCCCCTTACATATCATGTGTGCATGTACCGTGACACATAGCCATAGAGTGGTTGAGGCAGCCATTCCAATCCAACTGAAATCATAGATCAAACCATTTAAACCAACTCTCATGGCAAGTTGATACGACACAAGAAAACTTGCTTGTCTTATCTTATTACATGAAAACTTGTTCTTAGTTGATCATACTTGAAAACTTAAATCTTATGGCTTGTTTACTTTCCAAGAATAAGGAATCAGAATGGGGAATGTGAATCAATCCAAGGTTTATTTACTTATTTTAATCCTAAAATGGGAGTGAAATTGTGTAGGGCCCACACTAATTTACGATTGAATAAGGAGATTGGCAATCCCAAGTCCCCCCACCAGATTAGCACTCTCATTCTTGATATTAAAGTTAAATTACTACTTTACCCCAACTTGGAACTTATTTGATATGTTTATGATTTGAAACTTATTTTTTTTAAAAGATAATTATATCATATCCTATATTTGTTTTTAAATTTTTTAATGCTGCTTTTTAAATTTTTTAATGCTATAGCAAAATTAAAAAAAAAAAAAAAAGAGCCATAGTAAATCAACTACAAACAAAATTTTAATTTTAGAAATATATTTCAACATTTTTTTTAAGCAAATTTATATTTCAAAAAAATTTAAATATTTACTAGAATAAACTATTTATTTCAAAATTTGAATTTTATTTAAAAAATAATCTTCAAATATTTACTAGAATAAACTATTTATCACAAAATTTGACTTTTTTATTTAAAAAATAATCTTCATAATATAATTATTATTAGCATATAAATTACTTATCTCAACATTATGATTTTAAAAAATAAACATATATTTTAAGAAAATAGTTCTATAATTAGTAGAACAAAATAATTTATCTCAAATTTTTTACTTTTTTTTAGCACAAAAAATAATCATTTTAGTATTCAAATAATTAGTATATAATCTACTCGTTTGAATTGAAAACACAAAATTAATTGAAATGGTATATAAGTAAATTTATAACAACTGATTCCGATTTCTGTTTTAAGTAAACACATGAATGGAATTGACAGTGATTCCGATTCCAATTTTTAGAACCCAATTAAACTGTATATTCTAACTCCGAATCCTGACTCCGAATCCAACTCACTCCGAATCCTATTCACTTTGATTCATGCCTACTCCAATTACACGTAAGTAAACATGCCATTAATGTTTCTTACTTGAAAACTTAATCTTGTTCTTATCATGTGATTTATTATTAATGAACATGCTTTCATGATGTCACAATAATAGAACATAAAACATAAAACATAAAACATGTGTACATCATGTAAATCAATGCATGAATTTTGGAAAAACATACAATGCAATAAAAACATCTTGCCCATGTTGTAGGCGGAGTTGTACTTACAAATTGTCCTACGCTCTTGGTCTATCATTCCATCAAGGTATGACAATAAGTCATATTCTTGTTTCAAATAGGGCATAAGATAAAAGTCGTTCTATCTTACTATAAACCATAACATACTAGATCGGTATCCAATCTGATTACCTTTAGTAATTATAGATACAAATTCTATGATAGTAAACCGGTATCCTATCCGATTACCATTGGTACCTTAACATAGTAAACTGATATCCTATCTGGTTACCATTGGTAATCATGGATACAAGTCTTAACATAACAAATCGGTATTCCATCCGATTACCATGGGTAACCATAAACATGAAGCCTAACATAATAAATTGGTATACTGTTCAATTATTATTCATCATATAATTGTTATCATATTCATATGTAACTTAGTGTATTTTTTTTTTTTTTTAAATATCTTGTTTACTTGAAGATGTAAATTAAGTATTTCTTACCATAATACTTGAAATTACCTTTTTAAAACCATTTTCATAAAATTTTAGTCTCTTTTTATAGAGATCATAAAATCCTAAAAACTGCTTTTAAAACATCCTTTTAATTTTACTAGAATGCATGTGTGCAGGAAATTTCTTATACCATGCACAGTTATGAAAATCCTGTGCAGGAATTTCTTACACCCTATACAGTTTTGAAAATCCTATTTTTTCTTTAAATTAGTTTAGAATTTGGGAAAATTTTCTTCATGAAAATTGTAGATCTCATCGAGACCTATAACTTTTGTTTCTCGTTCAAAAATTAATTTTACCTTTAACTTATCTGTTTTTCCATTTGAAAGTTACTGGCCGTGTACATTATCGGTACTGATCAGTCTTGGATTTTGATAAAAACAGAGGTCTTTAGAGTCTTATTTTCAAAAACTGTTCATGTTGCCCCCTAGGGTTTTCAATTTGCTACAACTTTGTAGTTTTGACTTTGTCTAGATTCGGCTTTTAAAGACCTCAAAATTATATTTCCAGATTAATATCCAATTTACTCTGAAAATTGACAGTTTTGTATTTTGTTAGTTTTTACTTAAAAATCGACACACCTTACCTCAAAAGGTCAAAACCGTGAGCCTACATCAACAATGCAACGTGTTACGTACATATTCATCATTCATGCACTTATTCATCTTACTTACAAAAATCAAATAGGTAACCTTACTTAGCTTACCAAATTAGATTTATAGGTTAATTCCTTAATCCTCACACATCAATCATCATCACCATCATCATCATTTATAAAATATTTCTATTTAAGCATATAAAAACATTTCAACAAACATAAGATAGGCATACATAATTCCCTTATTCTTTCTAAGGTATATCATCATATTCATGCTTAAACTTGACAATCAAGATCATCTAAACTTAGATCAAGCATATGCTCATCACACAAGAACCATACTGTAAAAAGAATGAGTTTATGCTCTTACATCCCAAGTTTGAAATACATATAGCTCTCTAATTAAACTTAAGAAAATACTTAAAGAGATTAAGAGGAATACTTCTAAAGCTTTAGAGGTGGATCTAGGTTCTGGGATAAGAAAATTTTCCTCCTTCTCTTCATACAACCGGCCACTTTTTTTTTTTTTTTTTTTTTTTTTTTTTTTTTTCATTCAGTTCCTAAGGGCTAGATGAGAGTTGGAAAAGAACTAGAAATTTTGAGGTTCAACTAAGTAGTTCACATGCAACCCCACATTTACCTAATTCTTTTCAATTTTTCCAAAAATCTCAAAAATTATATATTAATCTATGATGAGGTGTCCTCCAAGTAGGGCTCTATTTGGCCTTTCCTCTATATATGTAGTCCATTTTTTTTTTTACAAATACAGATATTACAAATACTGTTTTTAACTATTAACAGTACTGCAATACTAATTGCAGTATAGAATTTATCTGCATTTAACTGGACTGCGTGTAGGTTTTTCTTAAGACTTAAAACTACTAAATTCTTATTGCTCTAAATATTATACTGTATTTTTCTAGAGTGGTCTCGTGCCTTATTCTTACTTCTTCATCTGTAATGACAGTTTATCGCTGTATAATTTTCATACTGTTTATTATACTATAGTATCGTCTTAATCATATCTTAAATCATCCTGGTCAAACTTTGACTAAAATAAAATCTAAATCCTTTTTTTGTCATTTTCTTCAAAATGCCTCATACTTGACTAAGTAAACTATTATTAAGTCTTATAATATTATAGGAACTCACACATATTCTGATAAATCAGATCATGCATTTCACATAAACATATATAGTACAAACTTCAATTCCTTAAAAAGGAAATCGTAAATTTGTAAAAAGGTTAGCTATTACATAGTAAACGTAGAGCATTAACAAAGAAAAATATTTTTTTCTATGTCCTAAGTAAGATTTGTATTTACTTGTCTTATATGCTTAAAATTTTAGAGTTATACCTCCTATTACGCAAGTTTGAGAAATTATCTTGATTTAACAATATTTCATTATTAGATAAAATCATAATTATATTACTTTATTCATTTATTTATTTATTTTATAAATTAAAGTGAGCTTAATTTACTTTTATCATAATTAACCTTAACAATTAATTCATATTAATTATTTAAGTGTTAAATAAATTTCTACTAATTATTATTTAATTAATTTAATTGATTAATCAATCAATTAATTAGGTATTAGTTAATTATTACTTTATTTAATTGTGTAGTTATAACTAAATTATATAATTTTAATTGATTAATTAATAATTATATCATTAATAATTTAATTTATTACTTAAATATTATTTCTTATATAATAATTATTAATTATTAATTCTCATATTAATAATTAATAATAAGATTATTTTAATAATTAATGTTTGATTAATCTCTAATTAATCATCCATAGTTATATTAACAATTATATTAATAATTTCTGATCAATTAATCTTCAATTAATCATGTATTATAATTATAAAATTACTCAACATAATAATCTTACTTACACAGCTAATTCTCACTTATTAACTCTTATAACTAATTAATTAATTATTAATTACTTTATTAATTACTAATTACTTTCTTAGCATAATCACATTTTGTTATATATTTATTAGTTTATTTATTTATTTTTTTAATTAATTAATCAATCAATGTGACAATGAGTCACCTAAGTGTATATATTCCATCTAATATTGGGCTTGTAAGTCCCAATTCTATTAGTTATGATCATTTAGTTGGGCTAAGACAATCTCTTAGTATATATTCAGTAATTCTCTAGTATACTTTATCTTAATCTATATAAATACTTATGATTCAACTTTATAAAGTTAGAGTTTTTCACATTATTTGATCATACACTTAATACCAACTCATTTCATAAATGAATATGTCTATATGTTATGACTTACTCTCATGTCATATTTTAATGTTTAATTGTTTTGTCGGTGTGGGATTTTAATTTATAAGATTTATTTAAATTTGAGTGTAATCCCGTTTTATACACTTGATAACTCATTGGAAAACTTGAAGTATCTAATTTCTGTCTTTATATATTTTTTTAAGATTTCAAGCATTTCAAACATTAATGTGGACGTTTTCCTAAGTGTTTTATGGTAAAATTTCACTTTACTAGATTATAGTATAATATTATGTGATTTATTAAAATTTATGTATATATCCGTTTTAAACATGTGAAACTCATTTCAAAACTTGAGATGTCTACTTTATAGCCATACAGTTATTTACTTTAGTGTTTGAGTCTTTCATACCGTATACTTAGGTTTTGTTACTGTTGGTCTCATATATGTACCATATGTCCAGATTTATGGGTAAAATTAGAAAAATCATAACAATTCACTTACAAGTCCAAATAAGGCAAAAGATATGTCATTGGAGAGCTTATAGTATCTAGTTCATACAATAAGAACAGTTTTGTAAAACGTTATGATTTACTAACCAAAATATGCAAAACCCATTGTAGGTATAAGGTTCCAGTAAAAATTCTCGATTCGTAGTTCAAACTTGTAAAATTCACCAAAAACTGCATATTTATCCGTTTGAGCTGCATAATACCTCTTGGAAAGCTGAAAGAATCTAGTTTCCAGATTTATAACTTATAATTTAAAATTTTTAGACTAAAGGGCCCGGAGTACATAAAACCCATTAGTAAGCTGTACTCCAAAGTTTCATTTTCTCTCTAGTTTTGTGTCACAACTTTAAATGCACGTAACTTTAGACATACAACAACAAACTAAGTGATTCTAAAACCTAAAATGAAGCTTATCTTCTGTAGAATCTTATTCTATAATTTATTTTTCATACTAAAACATCTAATGCATGTCATATTACCACAATAACTATAAGCTCTAACAAAGTCCTTAGATCTTACCAAAATACTTCAGGGATCTTTTAAGATCTCGAATCTCAAAAGTTCTTCTCCAAACCTTTTTCTAGGTAAGAAGAAGTGTAACATTAAGATTCTAACTAAATATCATGCTTTAGTTCTCCAAAAAATAACTAAAACACAAAAAATACCACTAAGTTACCTCTAGCAACATGTTCTCTAATTCCACTTCACACTTCTTCGAACTTGGTAGCATGGTTGCTTGGAGTTAAAAATGGAGGGAAGAGGGTACTAGAGGGGTGTTGGAAATAGAGAATAGTGTTGGTGTTTTTTTTTTTTTTTTTTTTTTTTTTTTTTTTTTGAGTTTGGTGCTAGCTAGAGAATGTAGGGTTTTTGAGCTTAACTTGTGTGTGAATCAAATGAGATATTTGGGACTTGTTTTCAGTCGACATTTGCTTTAAAGGAGCTATAGTTTGAGGGGTAAAAATAGAAAATTTTTGACTGATTCTTCCCTTGTATTGCTGCTACTTAAGGGAAGGAGTTGGTGTGAAGATTCTGTTCTACAAAGTGGAGACAAGTAGTCACTTTTACTTGTACCTTCTTTGTATCATATTGTCAAAATAAGCCATGTCATTTCTCATATAAAGTTGCATGCATGTACCACTTTTTTTTTTCTTTTCACATTTGTTCAAATTTCTTCTTGCTTTTGACCTCACAATCTGAATTTCCTCTGGTTTTCTCATTTTTTTCCCTTCTTCTAATTTTTCCACTATTGATCAAATGTTGTCATACTTATTCTCATCAATCGGATCTTCTATCACACAAATTCTTATCTTGAGTTCTCATTGGTCACTTTTTATCCAAAGCTTGGCTATTGGTTTGCCTAGGATCTTTTAATATAAAATCTACACCATTGATTTCAAATCTAAACAGAAATCTTGATCTTCCACCTTTGGATTTTCTAAGAGTAAATCTTAATTATTCATCTTCTTTTTATATAACATTAATTTTCCTTATCATACTTTTAAAACTTAACTATTGATATGATCAAAATAAATACTAAGGTCATCAAATTGACCAAATAATAAAAATCAGGGGTTTTTTTTCTCCCAAAAATTAATATTTATCCCTCTAATACGACATAATAAATTTTTCGTATAAATTTATATGTCATTCAACATGTCTTCTATGCATATATAATTTCTCATTTAAATAGAGAAACTCAATATTGTTAGATCATCGACATCATCATACTGATGATACATATACAATTATTCATGATCTTGAAATTTGATATTTATCAAAATAACTCATTAGAAGTATATTAATGAAAGAAATCCACGATAATAATTTATGAAATCAAGTTTATGAATTTCTAGGGTGTCACGGATAATAAGAAGAAGAAAGTAGTTATATATATGCCTCCATTTGGTATTACAGTTTAACTCCAATTAAATTATATTTTTTTCATCTTAATTTTTATCTTTTTCTGAAAAGTCAATAAAATTTATAACTAGTTTTTAAAAAATCAACCAACTTTAACTTAAAAATTTCATTTCCAACTAACTTACAAAACGGAGACATAGTTTAACGATAATTTCATATTTAACTCTATCAAAAGGTAAATGTTCGAATACTCGCATTCTCAACTTTAAAAAAGAAATAAATGTTTAATTTAAGAATAATATTATGGGTAATTTTATAATATAAAAAGGTGTGTGATAAGTAAATTTCAGGGTGTTTGGCACACCAACTCAAAATACTCATTTCAAAATTTTTTTTGTCTTTTTCTCAAAAAGTTTTTTGTCTTTTCTGAAAATTCAAAAAAAATTATTATTGAAACTTAAAAATCTCAACTCAAACTACTCCACCAAACACCCCATTTATCACCTTTTGAATTTAATGGGAATTTGATGTAAATGACAATTTTTAAGTAGTTTTTCAATAAGCAGTCGAAATTTTATAAAATTAAAAAACTGATTGTAATTTTTTTTTTAAATAAACAATGTTTAATTAATAATTTATTATTATAAATATATGTTTTTTAGTGATTAATAGATTAATATTAATGTGTAATGATTGATTAAACTTAGTTACTAATTAAACATTATTTTTTAAAATAAGAATTTTTGTTGATCATTTATTCAAATAAGCTTAGAGTGAGTTTGGTTCAACAACTTGAATTCAAATTTTTTAATTTAATTTTTATTTTTAAAAAATTTTTTTTTTATCTTTTCTAAAAAATTAATAAAAATTACACTTAAACTTAAAAATCTTAACTTAAACTAAACACCAATCACCCGATTAAGTACCTAATTTTTCATTTAAAGAGATGTGCATGAAATAGGGTGTGAAGAGTAACGAGCCACTTTTGCAGCACGACGCGGAGAAGAAGAAAGAAATTAGGTAAATCAAACTCGGGTTGGTTTCGGTTTCGTCGGTTTTCAGCCCTCTGTTGTTTGGAAAACTTTAAATGCAGATAAAATAAGTCTGCGGCTGACAACCTGTGGTTTTGGCATTCTTATTCCCCCTTTAAATTTGATGATTTGTGCTTGAAGGATCTTGTTTAACTTCTCCAATTAAATTACCTCAAATTTAACGATTCGATTTTTTTTTCTTTTTTTTTTTTAATATTTTTTTGCCGATAACGAAGATATTCTCCGCAAAATATTTGCTTCACCAAGTTAGATATAATATCCCCCAACTCAGTTGCCCACTCGACGTAAGTAATTTCTGTTTTTTTTTTTTTTTTTTTTTTTTTTTTTTTTTTTTTTTTTTTTTTCATTGAGTATACACTCGATGTTCATCACCAAATCATCTTAATGCTTTTTTGTGTTAATTTATAAGCTCATAATATATATTCCATTGATTTTTTATTATTGTACATTGTTTCCCAGAACTTCGGATTAATAACTTTTTTTTTCTTTAAGCAGCAATCACTAGATTCGGGGTGAATCCGAGTTAAATTGGACCAAAGGATTTAATGTTGGCTGTCTTGTTGAGGGGAAAATACAAGAAACCAAGGATATTGGGGGAGTTGTTGTCAGCTTTGACAAATACGATGATGTCGTGGGTTTTATATCACGGTATCATTGTAAGTTTTATCGTCCTTCCTCTTCCGATCGAATGCATGTCTCTTCATTTTTAGGCCCCATGACATGTTCTGGTTTACAAAATCTTTGCAGTAGGTGGTACCACCGTAGAGACGGGTACCGTTATTCAAGGTGTGGTTCTGGATGTCTCTAGATCAGAGCATTTTGTTGACCTGTCTTTGAAACCAGAGTTCATTCATAAATTCAAACAAAGCTCTCGCAACCAAAATCATATAAGAAGCTTTAAACAACTTTCTTGTTTTGTACATTATGTCGTAAAGTAATGCTTTCTCTTAATAGTTTATCTGCAAATATTGGATATTTTCCCCCCTTGGATTTGAACTTATTTTAAATTTTTGAATCCTGGTTTCTCTCTTCTTTTCTCATTAATGCTCGACTCAGTACCTATCCTATTTCAATTTCTAAAACATTCTGAATTCCAGAAGCGTAAAAAAGTTGCATCCACGGATTTGAAATTACATCAGACAGTTAATGCTGTTGTTGAAATGGTCAAGGAGAATTACCTCGTTTGTTTTTAATGTTTCTATTAAATCCATACGTCTTCTATTTTGTTACAGTTTGTCTGTGTATGCTCTTTTGTCTTTCGTTCATATGTTCTCCAAGTCATTTTTTTTTTTAATAATTTTTAAAATTTTATTTTACAACCGATATCCTAATGCGTAATCCAGGTTCTCTCGATACCCAATTATAACTATGCTTTAGGATATGCATCAAAATTTGACTTTAACAGTCGGAAGTTTCCACAGAAGCAATTTTGAAATGGACAAAGGTGAATGCATTTTTATTTTCATGGATACTTTCAACTTCCTTAACATCCCATATTGTCTTCTGAGGAATGGACTCTTTTATATGTCCTTATCCCAACTTATCATCCGTCTTTCCTTGTCTTCTTTATTCGCTGTTATATGTTTGGAAGTGGTTTTAAACTTGCTTCAGAAGAAGTTGTGGTAGTGCAGTTTGAGAATTAAAATTTATTTGATGATTTGAGTTGAGAATTTTTATTCACCATAAATCTGGGTCATTGTATATGTTTGTGTGTCATCAACGACCATGCATTATGAATGGGGTGATTTGTTTTGCTTAATGCAGTGTCACCGTGACCATTTTGGCTCTTCCAAGCCCTTCAACAGCGGAGAGGCTTCTTTTGCTTTTTAATTCAATAAGTAAATCAGAAGCATCTAATTCAAAAAGAGCAAAGAAGTCCAGCTATAAGTTAGGATCTCTGGTTCAGGCAAAGGTACATGACGACAACATTTTGGAAAATCCATTTAGTATCTTTAGAGTTGGGCAAACACTGACTGCAAGAATTGTAGGAAAGATTAATCAGTCAGATAACAAACAAAAGAGCTGCCAATTTGATCTTTCCTTGAAACCTGCTGTTCTCACAGATGAATCTTGTACTGTTTGTTTTAAGGTCTTATCTACAACTTTATACTGTCTTGTTTTCACTGCTAAGTTTTCTTCTGCTAATTGGAAACCTATGCAAACAAGTGCACTTATTTTATAAGATATATAATAATTTCTAAGCCGTAAGCATATCTGCTGTTTTTTCTTTTTGAAATGACATTTATAGAAGATATAATCTCTTTTACTTCTGATGCTTTTTCTCCTACTCAATAATTTTCCATTGGGTCGTTTCATCACTTATAGAAGTGTTTATTGAAATTTTGAATTGGGTTCTTTTGAAATAGAGAACGAGCTCACAACGGAAGAGTTTAATTTCACAACTGGACAGCACATCTCTGGCTGTGTAAATAAATGGACTAGGAAAGGGTCTGGTTAACTGTATCTCGAAATGTGAGGGCTCAGCTATTCATCCTTGACAGTTCATGTGATCCTAGTGAACTTGATGAATTCAAGAAGCGTTTTCATGTGGGGAAAGTTGTAACTGGTCATGTCTTGATGGTTAACAAAAATGAGAAGCTATTGCGGCTTGTTCTGCAACCTGTTCTTTCCACCTCTGGTAAAGTTTCAGATGGGGAAGTTTCAATGAGGGCTGATCAAGAAGTTTCCATTTCAAATGAGAATGTTACCGCTCATATCTGTGAAGGTTGCATCGTGGGTGGCAGAGTATCCAAAATACTTCCAGGTGTCGGTGGAATAATAGTGCAAATTGGTCCTCACACTTACGGAAAGGTTCATTTTACTGAGCTTACTGACTCGTGGGTGTCTGACCCCATTATCCGGATACCATGATGGGCAATTTGTCAAATGCTAGGTTATTGAGATTAACAAAAATATCAAACGGACAACTCATATTGATTTGTCATTACGTTCTTCAAGGGAAGGCATGAATTCTCAAGTAGCTAAGGAAGCTCGCAAAAATGTGTGCGTCAGCACCCCTTTAATTTGCACAAGGATATTCATGTTTTAGCTCTATATCTTTGTACTCCATTGGTGGTGAAATTTTAGACGTCGTTTCTTTTACTTATATGGTTTGATTGTAGATTTCCTGTATCACTCGGCTACTAACGAAAAAATCTCTTATATTGTACAGGCGTACTCCAACCAAATTTTTGGAAAAGATTGAAGATCTTTATCCTATTAGGTGGTGCAGGCGTTCTAAAATTCTGCCTTCAAAGCTTCTTTTCAATTTCATTTTTTTTTACTCAATTGAGACAAATATGCACTTTTTGTGCTGAGTTTTAGTTATAAATGTCTTATTTGTCGTCTTAAGCAATCATTCATTGGGTTTTACAGGGTTACATTAAAAATGTTACACCAAAAGGATGTTTCATTTTTCTGTCACAGAAGCTTGATGCTAAAATTCTTCTTTCAAATTTATCTGATGGCTATATTAAAGATCATGAAAAGGAATTTCCAACTGGGAAACTGGTAACTGGCAGGTTAGCCATTATTTTGTTCACACTCTTTGACTAATGTCCGAAGAGGTGCTTTTGATAAGATCCAAACCAGTTTTCTTATGAAGATCCAAACCAGTCACCACTTTACTAATCAACTCCCCATATTACTAAATCCCACCATTTAACTAATTTCCTAACCACCTAACTTGCCACCTCAGCACTTGCCACATCAGCAGCCAGTTACTTGTCAGCTTTTTATTAGTAGTTGAATATAGGTACCATGTATTAAGAGCTTTAAGCACGGGTTTAATCTGTGGAACCTTTATCAAAGCGAGTTGAAGTTCTTTGAAGACGTTAGGCACAAGCGACAAATATGAGACTAGCAATTTATGTAGTTTGCATGTTGGTGATATTATTTCTGGAAGGATTAAGCGGGTGGACTCATTTGGTTTATTCATCACAATTAACGACACGAACCTAGTATAGAATTGATTCCATTTATACAAACTAGAAATTATGATATGTTTTTAACATTTCATTATTGAAAATTTGGCCTGTAAATCATAAAGTTGTTTTTAATATGTTTGAAAATTTGCATGACAATTTATTATCAGAATGAAATTTTTATCCAGGGATTTGTACTGGTGATTGAGATGGAAAATACTTTGGCTTGAACTATTTAAATAAGCAATGCCATTTTCTTATGTAAAATTTACATAGGAGTGCTTGCTATTTACGGAAGAAATGAGTGTTATAATATTTAGAAAGGAGCGCTTGCTATGTAAAACTGAATACAGAGCAGGTGAGAGAGCGAGAGCAAAAATTCTAAAGGTCAAATTCTAAAGGTAAACTCAATTTTTACACAGCTTGGTTTGGGTTTATGAAGCTGTTTCTCTCTCTTCTTTGGTACGATATTCATATTGATTACATTCAACATTGTCGATCGTAAAAATTCAATGAAATAGAATGTAAATGAGATCTCTGAAGTCTTTTTTAGGCAGTTAGATATAATTTTTGGTTAGGTTGATGCACAGAGAAATCGAATATCTCTTGGAATGAAATAGTCCTATGTTTTGGATGGTGTCAACGCGGAAGAAACTTCAGATGAAGAGGTTGATGATGAAACCGTTAAAAGCAATGGTTTCACGGTTGGCTCTAAGCTGATATCATCGCCCGATAGTCATATGGATGTTGCATGTACAAATATAGAAATTCCATTCTTGCACAAGTAGAATCCAAGGCTTCTGTTCCTCCACTTGAAGTCACTGGTGACAATGAGAATCAGGAAGATGTCGATACAGTTAGTCGAAATCAAGAACATATCAATCCCTAGATGAAAAGAGCAAGAGCAAGATCAAGGCAAAGAAAAAAGCAAAGTAAGACCGGTAAATTTAGTTTTCATAATATTTTTGTCTTTCAAGTTTCCCTCCGTCTCCCTCCCTCTTTCCTGTTCTTGTTATTTGTTTTCGATGTCTTGATATTTCAAACTATTTTGCACGGGGAGAGAGATATAATAGCTGCTGAAAAAAGACTACTAGAGAAGATGTACCACGAACTACCGAGAAATTTGAGAAACTAGTTAGAGGTTCTCCAAATAGCAGTTTTGTTTGGATAAAATACATGGCCTTTGCGCTTTCTATAGCTGATGTCAAGAAAGCCCGTTCTATTGCAGAAAGGTAGTTTCTTTTCCCGTCACTAATGCATGTGTCCTACTGGTGTTTTCTTCTCTCCCTAGAATTGCTGTATTACTTAAAATTTAAAATGCATTCAACATAACTTTGCTTTTCTTCAGGGCATTGCAAATAATAAACATTCGAGAAGAGAGTGAGAAGCTCAATATTTGGGTGGCTTATCTTGATTTGGAAAACGAATATGGAAATCCTCCAGAGGTAACATAACATAAAGGTGTATATTTTTTATATCTACTTGTACTCTTTCTACTGTAGATATTAAGACCTCATAACTATCTTTCATTAGGAGGCAGTCCAGAAAATATTTCAAACGGCATTGCGGTACAATGATCCAAAAAAAGTTCATCTAGCACTCTTGGGAATGTATGAAAGGACCGAGCAACATAAGCTGGCTGACTAGCTTGTTGACAAAATGACCAAAAAGTTCAAGCCATCATGCAAGGTATTTTATGAATTCTTCATCATGTTGTTGGTTTTGTTTGTGATTGAGTGACATAATAATCAAGCATTGACGTTTTGTGGTAATTTTTAGGTTTGGGTAAGGCAGATACAATGGTTCTAGAACGAACAGCAGGATCGGGTGGTTCAGTCTATTGTCAATCGTGCCTTGTTGAGCCTTCCCAAACACAAGCACATGAAGTTCATATTTCAAACAGCAATTCTTGAGTTAAAATGCGGGGTTCCTCATATAGGAAGATACATGTTTGAAGGAATCTTGAAAGGGTACCTGAAGAGAACGGACTTGTGGAGCATCCATCTTGATCAAGTAAATCCCTTGCAAACTCCCTGCTATAAACATTTTTTTTTTTTTTTTCATTTGACAAGCGTAGGGAAATATTCTTGTTGTTTTGAATTATGTATTTTCCACTTGCTAAAAAAACCTAACGAGTTGAATACGGGCAGGAAATTCGACTTGCATACATAGATGTGATCCGTGCACTATTTGAGAGGGCAACTTGTTTGAGCCTCCGGGCTAAAAAGATGAAAGTGTGTACATTTATTGTCCTATTCTCGTAATAATCTTTAGCTTCTAAAATATTTCAAGGCATTAATGATTTGTCTGTTGTACTTTATTTTGCAGTTTTTGTTCAAAAAGTCTGGAGTGCGAGAAGTCTCTAGATGATGAAGAGAAGTCTCTCGATGATGAAGAGCGGAACAAGTACGTCCAAAAGATGGCAATGGATTATGTTAAAAGTACTCTAGCTTGATAATCATTACGTCATGTACAGAGATTTAGTCTATCCAATTTTCTTGACCTAAATGCAATGGCTCAGAGTCAGTTTGGTACTTCAGACGCCATATTTTTCCTGGAATGCTATTTTCCCTTTTGAGAACTATCGAAGACATCGTCACTCAGATGCATTGTGAAAGGAAAATGCGAGCACGAATGTTTGAAATTTTGGCACCTAAAAAGTTAAAATATCTGAGAAAACTTGGTGCATTTGTTCAAATAGGGGTTGAACCCACCTTGAAAAAGGCCAAAGCTATAAACCACCAATGCTAGCCTACAGGTTGGCGGGCAGTGCAGGGGCGGCAGGCAGTGCAAGGGCAGCAGGTGGGGTGGTTTTTTCGTGCACCCCTACATGAATAGGTAGCAATTAGTAACGATATAAATAAAACTAGTACGCTAGATTATTGTGCATAGGGAAAAACTCAAACTATACTTAGGACAGAAGATCTATATAATTGTTTCTTTTGCTTCATTAAAAAAAAAAAAAAAAAAAAAAAGTGTAACAACGGTAAAGGGTGGGTGAACAATTTAAAGGGCATCACATTCTCATGTAATACATCCACTGTGGTTGGAGTAATTCGAATCCAACACCTTATCAATAATGGTTTTACAACCCTAGCTACGAAATGATCAGTGTTGAACCTCTCTAACCAGAAATACATAACTCAATGTCTTGGGAGTGTCTAGCACTTCCCTCGTAGTCCGGTTTGGCAAGATTGTCTTATCACTTCCTGTCTACATATACATAAAAATAAAGAAAGTACATAGTCTGGTGCGGCTAGAGTATCTCACTGAATAAATACAAAGTTGACACAAAAAGGGGACGAGTCGTCTCGCTGATCTCGCCTCGGAGTTAGTATCGGACATCCCCTTCATCGTCATTATCACCAACAAGTCATATTGAAACTTTATCAATCATGTATTACAACTTCAAGCTTTTATTTTTAACATAACAACACGATTACACACAATTACACACGATACATATGTGATTGATGTATGTATGCTTCTGATGACAATTTCATACTGATCTCTAATGTTGAGGTTATGGCTCAAATCACTCATCCCAAGTTCAAAATAATAGTAATCGTAATAATAAAAAGGACACATAATTATTCGAACATTTGGTTCTTTGAAATGGCAAAGAGTTTTAAAGGAAAAGCAGAGAAGTGCCTCTCGTGATAATCCATGAATAAATGATACAATAGCGTCAGACGTAGGATGCAATGTTTCATTTATTATCACCAGTAGGTTTCGATCAATTATGGAGAAAGTTTTGCTAATGAAACTTTCTTCTCTTGGATCAGCTTCTTGGATGTCTTTATATACTCTGGTGCTCGATCCTCCAAAAGGTCTCCCGAAGGTGGCTCGTATAAGATCAAAGTAGAGTGGAAACTGGGCAGCGGCAAAGAAAGAAATCGGCAAGCAAGTAAAGCCATGCACTGGGAAGGCGGCATATTTGAGCGTGTCTCCGAGCACAAAAAAGTGACCAGAGCAAAAGGAAATGAGTACAGAAGCTATAGACACGAAAAGAGACGTTAAACCTAGCTGAAGCTTCCATGGAAGGCTCCTTCCAAAGTCCTTTTCTTGGTATCGAACATAGACAGGGAGGTGACTGAGAAGCTGAGGGCAAGTGATGTGGAAGAATTGGAACATAGACAGTGGAGGTGACAATGAAAAGCCATTCGAGGTGAATAACAAGTGATGTGGATACACAAACATTTTGCAATGGCAGAATATCATGAAGTTGTCCCTCTGTCTGGACTCGTGACTTTCGGCTGTTCCCCTTCCTACGACAAGACATATAGGGGAAAGATGTACTCTAGCCTTTCCCTTTCTTCCTAGGCCAAAATCAATGGAAAAGAGCTTTACTCTACCTTGACGTAGCCATAAATTAGTATGATCCCACTGCACTGATTGCAGAGTCTGCACCGGGAATTCGCCATGTCTTTTGATTCGTTTTCCGCTGTGCCGCCAAATGCAATGCGCTATTCCCCTCTATATCTACCATCCGAAAAGCATGATCTTTCACCTTTAGAGGAGCTATTTTTTTTATTTTTTGGAGAGGCCGATTCACGCGGTGATGATTCATTATAAGGAGAGTAGTGATTTAGCAACTTCTTGTACAGCTTAAGCTACCTAGTCTCGACTGCTAAGAGCACAATGTTCTTCTTTTCCGCGTCCACGTCATTCACAGCCACCGGGAATTTTTCAAGGATTACCTCCGCCATCTCCGTTATACCATTTCTGGCGGCGATTAGAATGGGGGTCTCTAGTTTATTTGCATTTTTAGAGGAGGGTTTGTCTGTCCTAGTTGATTCTTCTGACACTGACTCGGCATTCACCGGGAAATTACGAAGGAATGCCCTTAGCATTTCTTCAATACCATTTCTGGCGGCGATTAGTATGTCGGTTTCCTTCTTATTCGCCTTTGATTCATCTGACTTAAGCTCACCTGACCAGTTTGAAATCTGGTCCCTCTCTGGGTCTGGTAGGTCTGGTATATCCTTTGCATCTGGATTCAAATTTTAGCCATTTCTTTCAATTAGCACTCGTTTGTCATTTTATTAGTTAGTAGAGATTTATGAATTGCAACTATCTGCTGATTGTAAAATTTACTGTTAATAATAATGAAATAATGATAGTGATAATAGGGTTTTAATAAGTTTAATAAAATACGAAAGGATCCCAGCCCTTGGGGTAAGGCATTTTCCGACAAACACCTACACGTAACCATGACCAACTTTTTGAGGATAATGATAAATCAGCTGCCAACCACACTAAATAGTCGTGTGACGGTGAGAACAGAGCCCAGGAGTCGTAATAATCCAAAGGTTGGTCAGCCACAAAACTCACAAAGGGAAGGTCTCCTAACCATAGCCCAAAATGAGTTGAGGCTATAATGATAATAATGATAATCATAATAATGACAATAACAATAATAAAGAAGTATATGACTCTGTCAGATACAAAAAAATAAACAAATAAACAAATAAATAAGTAAATAATTAAAATGTTACCTTTGCTCATTTGTTTACCCAACTCTCCACCCTTGTCGTTGACATACATATTGGGACTATTTTCTATTAGTTTATTCATGACCTGAACTGACCATCTATGCTTCTCTTTCCGCTCCTTTAACCTATTTACTCTAGTTTTCCCTACAAACAAATAAAACAAAAATGATTAATAGAATGTTAGAAACAATTATCAGTATATTTGAAAATTTGTCAAATACTAAATATACCCATTCCGAGACCAACCAGCATCAACATGTGTATTTGTTTGACCAGCTTGGACCCACTTGCTGATTGCTTTCCTGTAGAAAACACATATTTAGGATCGAAAAGGTTATTCAATAGGGCACTTAATTACAGTAAAGTTAAAAAAAAAAATATATATATATATATATATATAGAGTTAAAGAATAATGCAATTAATGTACAAACTCTAACATTATTCACTAGTAATAAATCTGATAAATGTGTTGCCGAAAAGGTTGCATTAACAATAGTTTTGATGACATAGCAAAGTGGAAATTACTAATGAATTTCTTAAATTTTTGTTAAGCTAAATTCACAATTATTTGATTAAACTCAAGATTAGCGTAATTAGCACTTAAAAGTATATCAAGCTCTTGGACAATAAACCTTGTGAAGATGGATAAGGCTACAAAAAGATTCATTAATACCATGTCTGCATAGGTTTATAAATTTTGCTTAATTAGTCTTGTAATAAGGTTATGGGCACACTCTTAGATTGTCTCTTTGAAGTTGACTCACGCACACGCTCTTTAAAGTACATGTTCATATTAAATTGCATAAAATCAATTTACAAATATTTCTCTGAAAGTGTTGAGAAGAAAATTTTTACACCAAACATGTTCTAAAATTGTATGAAAATGTTCAAGAATATCATTTTGGTGTCAAAAACGGACAAGTGGAGTGTTAGGTCTGATGAGCTTGTCTGATCAATCGGAGAAATCTGTGCGGTCAACTAAATAGTGTTTCTGAGAAAGGTGACACTCTCAACATTTCTCTGGTCAATCAGACTGGTATGTCCAGTCAACTAGTCCAGTTCCAACAATGACTTTTTTTTTTTTTTTTTTTCCAGACTGTTAGGTATCAAATTGGGATGTGGTAATTTTCTTTTTTCTTTCACATAATATTTCCTTTTTTGATAATCGAAATATATATATTAGAAAAATCTCATACTAACTAAAAAAAAATTAAAAAACATTTTTTTAAATGAAAATATTGACATATATACATAAGAATAGTTTTAAATCTGGTACATGATGGTATCTAACAATGTAAATTTCAGTTACTATAAATGTGAATTCAGTTCACATTCACAGGAACTGAAATTCATATTACCGGTTACCATTAAATATCGGATTTAAGACTTTATGTGTATATATATATTGGATTGATAAGCACTCACCTTCCCATTAAACTATCTAAACTATGCAATTTTTTTTCACACATGTTAAGGTTTGAATCTTGCACTTATCGGACCTAAACTTTTAACCACCCTTCCCTCGCCAATTTGCCAACGTGTAATAGCTCCTTATTTAAGGAGGTCATGATAAATGAAATGGGTGTGGACAAAATATATCTTTTCGGCATTTTATATTTTTGGGAGGTTTGAGTTCCTAAAACCTCCAAATGGTTAAGGTTCCCTCAAAGAACTTAATTTATCTTTTTTATTGTCAATTAAGATACCGTTTCTTATTAATATATTTAAATAAATGGTGGTTATAAATCTATAGGTACAGTCACCCCATGACATAAATCTTATAATGTTTTAAAAAAGGCATGTGTATACCCTCGAGAAGTGATCAGGATACTAACCAACTACAAGGATGATAAACAACACCTTCATGATAAACTGGAAAAGTAAGACGCACGAATCATAATTTGAGGGTATTTTTTCGTTTGTCTCCTTTCCA
The DNA here is from genome assembly GCA_025413485.1 of Ficus microcarpa. Lineage (NCBI taxonomy): Eukaryota > Viridiplantae > Streptophyta > Magnoliopsida > Rosales > Moraceae > Ficus > Ficus microcarpa. The sequence goes on from CM046384.1 coordinate 27,923,776, forward strand.
GTCTCCCTTCTGTTCGAATCTGCAAATAGAGGTCACAAAATGGATGGCAATTAGATATAATTGATATGAAGATTTTTTTTTTTTTTTTTGGGATAAATGAAAAAAGCTCTAGTGGTGACCCCCTCATCATCCTAATTTTAGAATCATAGACAAGATCTACTTCCTAGGTATGACAAGAAAGAGGAGGGTCTTAAACCTAACTTCTTCGGTCTTCAACTCAGGCCTAACCCAGCATATTATCAACCCAATGCATCTACAAACTAAGCTAGAGTGGGATTTTTACTGGAGTTTCATGAGATTTAAACTTGCGTGGATAAAGGAAGAGACTAAGGAATAAGTCATCCTCTTTTGCCATTCTATCTATCTCTGTGGGTGTAGTTGATATTAAGATGTTATTTCTATAAAAAAAAAATATTTAACAAAATAAAATCAATTTAAGTAATTAGATTTTCAGCAAAAATACAAGTTTTTATTTATTACTAAACTTTTTTAAGGGATCTAATTACCGTAACTTAGAGATGAAGTTCTGTTCGCCGATGCTTGTCCGGTATTATCTGTTTGTCCAAGACTCATCTCCGATGAAAAATGGTGCTCCTGTGAGAGTCAATAATTTGTCTAGATAATTAGTATCTATCACTTGCGGATTATTTCTTTTAATTCAACTTTAATAATTCAAAGATTTTGCAATTTTCAAAATTAGGCTAGTTATGTAGAGTATAGGTTCATGCAGAGCTAGGTAGGCACAAATTCATTTGTGCAGAAGTGTACAAAATATGACTGCGGTTCTTATTTTTGTTTTGTTATTGTTCTTTTGAAGAAAGACTGTGATAGAATCTCTTTATAAACCTTATTAGTAAGGTGTATTTTATAAATCGTTCAATGAATTTTAACTATTTAGATGTTGTTTATCTATGATAATTATAATGTATCTTAGTGTATTGTATGATATCCTAAAAAATAAAAAATAAGAAAAAAAACACTGGCAAACCCCCTTTGCACCTAGACTCCGGCGAGGCACCAAACCCATTGACGGACCCCCGCACTCCCAGATCCCAACAAGAAGCCATGCCGACCACCCCCAACCTGCCCCCCCCCCCCCCCTCCGGGCACACTCTCTCCCTAAATCCCGGTGAGAAGTCCCCCCGCACCCAGACTCTGGCAAGGCACCCCAAACCCATTGACGGACCCCCACGCTCCCAAATCCGGGAGAGGGCCCAATGACGACCACCACCACCCCCTCCTACCCGACATTGTGTAGGTTAGTTTTTTTTTTTTAATTTTTTTTAATTTTTATAATTTCTTTTTGGATAAATTGCTCATTTAGTCTTTAAAATTTTAACATTATGCAACTTTGGTCCCTAAACTTTTTTTGGTAGCTAAAATACCCTAAATTTTTAAAATGTTGCTACAATATTCTTTTTGGTTAATTTTAAGATGGAATTTGGTAGTAATTTGATCAAAAAATGGTGCTAACTACAAATTTCATTTACAAATTAACGGAAATGACTACTGTAGTGATGTTTTTAATGGTTTATGGTCATTCCAGTACAAAAAAAAAAAAAAAAAAAACAAGAAATGCCCATAAACTATTAAAATGTTGCTACAAAAGTCATCTTTGTTAATTTTTAAACGTAATTCGTCAGTAATTTGGTCAAAAAGTGATGCTAATTAATAGATTTTGTTAAAAAATTGACATAAAGGATTACTGTAGCAATATTTTAATAGTTTTGGTGTATTCCAGCTATGAAAAAAAGTTCAAAAACTAAAGTTGCACAAAATGAAAAGTTTAGAGAATAACTTAGCAATTTATCCTTTCTTTTTTAAATTTTTTGAAAATTATTTTAGTCTATATTAGTATGAGATTAGGTGCAGTATAATTATTATACACAAACAACATCTCAGCTATTTAATTACATCTTAACAATTTAAAAATGAACTCTACTGATATAATATATAAAAAAGACTTTACCGCAATCTTTCCCCTTATTTTGTGTTTGTTTTATAGGCAATTTTTATATCTCCATCTTATTATTTAAAACATTGAGTGGAAAAGTGACATGAAATCTTTAGTGGGTACTAACTGTTTTAGGATGTGATTAAGTTTGTTTTAATTTTCTCTCTCGATTTAGCAAAAAGTACTTGACATAAAAGGTATTACGTCTCTGTTTGATAAGTAGATTGGAGATGAAATTTTTAAGTAGGAGTTGGTTGACTTTTTAAAAACTAATTATAAATTTTGTTGACTTTTCAGGAAAAAAACAAACTAAAAATTAAAATAAAAAATATAATTTAATTGGAGTTAAACTTACTTATCAAATAGAGACTATATATGGATATATATATATATATATATATATGTAACACTATTTTATATTTAACGTATAAAAAGATTTTTTTAATCACCTGTATCGTGCTCCTTTGGTGCTTCTGGGTCTGGTTTTGAATGTCTACATGCTTGGGCTTTAGGATTTACTGGAGATGGAAATTAAAAAGCGTTAATTAAAATAAAAACACTTAAAAGTTTTTAATTTAAATATCACTTTTATTTTTTCTATTTTACAAATTTCCAAAACATCTATTTAAGTAAAATAGCAAAGGATATTCCATTAGTCATGAAAAAAAAAAAAAATCAGTCACAAAATGTCCACTCGAGTGATTAAAAATTTCAAATTATCAAGGCTGTACTTCCTAATATATATTAAATATTATTTTTATTTTAAGTTCTTTATAATATTTTAAAATGATCAAAATTCTCAAATTTTAATAGGGAAAAAAAAATGAAAGCTACGTGTTATTTTTAGTTTAAATTAAAGTTTTAAATTACATTTAATATAGATTGGTAAGGATAGTCTCCGTATTTTTAAATATTCAATCGCTTCAAGGGTTTTATGACTAATTTTACAAATACATGAATATTTTGTGTATTTACGCAGTAAAAGGGGGAAGATAGTATTTAGATCAACATATAGGAGTTTATTGTAAATGAAAATTAAAACGTTCCAATAAATATCAAAGATTATTTATTTATTATTTGATAAAAAAGAGAGAGGATCATGGACCCAATAATATTTTATCGGAACAACATATTTTGTTGTGGTTGCATGCAGGTATAGTAGTAATTTCACACCTTATTCTACCAAAAAATATATAGAGTTTAAATCTCTCTATCAATTATTAAACAAAAAAACAAAATATGTTTAAAAAATGAAAACTCTAAAAGCAAGAGATTTAAATGTAATATGAAAAAAATTCAATATATAATACTTAAAAACAACTACATATTATGTGATACTAGAAATATTATATGGTAATTTCATATATAACTACATCTTTAAATAAAAAACTTAAATCCCCCTTAATTGCGACAAAAAAAAAAAAAAAAAAAAAAAAAAAAAAAAAAAAACAAACAAACAAACAAAGAAAACAACTACATAAAATTTAACGAGAATATATAGTAAATACTAAATAGCATATATATTGAAGGTAAAATAAAGAAATAGCATATTTGGAAATGTGTTGAAATAACTAGTGTATTTCCTAATAGATAATTAGTTACCGAAAAATTATAGTATATAACATACTTATGGGTATTTTTGAAAATTATAGTAGGTTTTTAAAGATGATAAATTATAATAAATTATTATTTATAAATTTTTGGATTTTCTAGTAAAAAACAAATTTACAAGTAAATAATGATAGGTTCTCACGACGGCGCCAATGCCAGTAATGCAGAGATGAGAGAAAGTAGAGAGAGATGAGAGGAGTTGTAAGGGTAATTTTGGTATTTCATGTATAATTAATATGAATATTCTATTTATTACTAGTATTTAAAACTTGTTTGATAGTTTAAGTTAGAGTGATCTCCAAATATGCTAATTGACTCTCTCTCTTGTTTACTTAGTAAATAAATTTATTTATTAGATAAATAAAATATATATACTCATGAATATGATATTTACTTTAACAATTTCTTAAATATGTTATTTCATTTTTTTTTTTAGCTTCTGAAAATGTGTTATTTGCTTCTTTTTCCCAAATATATCAATATCAAGAGATGCATGTACACACCAACGATGTTGCACAGAAAACGAAAGCAAGTGGACCAGGGAACTGGTTTTCTGTTTCGTGGTTGGCAATGGGGCTTCTTACGACCTTAATTGAATAAGAGGTAGCTTCCTTCAGTGGATCCACGAAGATACCTAGTAATTCCAGTATTATTATTAATTTTGAAACATAAAAGATTAATTTCATTTTCCTTATCAAATTATAGGTCTAATTCTATTATTTTAGTTTCTTGAATTTTAAAACATTTCAAACCATTTCTTGAATTATCAATTTCTACATTTCAATAGTCTTTCTGTCTAAAAATGGACAACAGTTACCAAATCAATATCAGGTGTGATAATTTTGAGAATTAACAATTTTCAAAATAGAAATCCAAGTTCAATAAAAGGTTATGGAATGTGAAAAACAACAAAATTAATGATTAAGATGAATTTTTTATCTTCATGTGATAATTATAGTTCATTTTTTTAAAAGATTATTGTATTTATGAAGTATTATTGTGAGACAAATTAAAAATTCAAAAACGTATTTTATGATGCTTTTAAGTTCGGGAATAAAAGTGAGAACGACTATCCTATAATTCAAGAACAAAGAAGTACTTAACCCAACATTAAGAACAGTGATTAGTGCAATGAAATTGGCAAGAAACCAAAAATTCATCTAGTAATTAAAATTCATTATGTGTAGTTCAAAAAGAAATGCTTACAATTATAGATGAGTGTTTCCCAATTCCATTCTCCAATTTTTGAGCCACTTTTGAAGGCAGAAGGCTTTCGCGCTAAGATTTGGAGAGGTGTTTCTCCATCTGCATTTTTTGTTTCGACGAGTAGGGGAAACCGGCAGATTATTTGAAATGCCAAATCTGTTGCAATTCAATTATCACTCCTGAATGTTCAAGATAATTAAAAAAAAAAAAAAAAAAAAAAAAAAAAAAAAAAACCTATAAACAACGCGGTTGAACTAGCCTATTGTTTCAAAAGAGACCTCTATTCTGTATATAGTTTTTAGGTGGACGTATATAGAGATTATCTATTTTTAGAGGAGGAAAAATGAGAAAAAGTAAAGTTTTTAAAGATAAAATTAGAGAAAAAAAATTCACTGAGGCGGAAACCTCCAGTACTCGACCATATGACTCTATCCTTGTACCCCCTGATAAGCTGTCCATTTAATTTTATCAGAAAATAAATAAATAAATAAACAATCGTAGGCTAAATACTCACTGAAGTATTGTCCGAAGATTGCTGAGTGCAGAACAGTCTGGCCATCAGACAACCTTCTGCAACAAGAAAAGCCTGCATCATTGGCGTCACAAATATCGACCAAGCAGAGGAAAGCATCGGTGTGGCCTCGATCAGCAGCCAGGAAAAGCGGTGTCTCACCGTGTTTGTTGCGAGAACTTACCAATGAGGGATTGAGTTGTGCAATTTCCTGACACATAGCGGCGCTCCCAATTGACGCTGCGATGTGTAAAGGGGTGTTCCCGTCGTCATTCTGGGCTTTGAGTCCTTCTTGATATGGCGCCGTCTCCCATATCACATGCGAGAGTTTCTTGACTGTGTTCTCTAGGCCCTCGGCCACCGCCACATGCAACGCCGTGTCGCCTAACCATGTTACCTTCTGCCAATGCGTGTTCGGATCTCTTTCATATTGGTTCACAATGGTTTCCCAATCACCTTCCATCACAAGCTTGAACATGGTGTCCTCGATCTCTTTGATCTCAGGAAGACTTGAAATTCCACTATCAGGTGCAGCCATTTTCTTCTTTTTTCAGTGTACTGAATATGAATCAGATTTTTATGATCAAGCCGCAGATCGACCTGATCAGATATCTCCACACACTACTGCATTTCTATATAGC
>CM046384.1:27929798-27958473 GCA_025413485.1 Ficus microcarpa
TTGTATGGAGGGAAGAAAATTTTGTTTCAAAATTATTTAAATATATTCCTAACATTAAATTATTAATTGGTTTAAATAATGGAGATTATTTCATGGATTTTTCTTTCCTAATTAAAGAGGTACATGGTTTTTGTGAGGAAAGAAAATTTGAAATATTTCATTGATTTAAATTAATTAATATGGATAATGTTTATGGAAAATATTTATTCAAATATGTGAATCCTATTTAAATTCGAAAAGGTTTAAAAGAAATTTGAATCAAGATAGGACTAGGATCTTTTGACTAGTCTAGATTCTTGATTTAAAATTTGAACAACCAATCATGATCCATCTCACTTGTGGCCGAATTTTTAGTTGAGATTTCTCTTGAAAAATTGTTTTTAGGTTCAATGAATCTAGCCCTAAAGTTGTATGATCTTTTGGTTCAAGATTTATCCGGAAAATAATTATTAATTATTTTTTAAGTAGGAGATAAATTTTGAAAAGGATTGGAATACTATATAAAGGTTAGGAGTTCTTGAAAAACCAATTTTTAATATTTTTTAAAGAGGAAAACGTTTTTTAGTGAGAAGAAAAAAAATATTTTAGGTTTCTTCCACATCAAAAATTCGGCTTTCTTGTGAGAGAGAAAAAGAAAGAAAATTCCATTGAATCAAAACTGCGAGGAAGGTTAAACCAAGTGATAATTTTCATAGGAGGTTAACCGGTTCTTGTTTTGTAGTTTTGAAGAAAGAAGTTGGATCAAATTCTCAACGAGGATCATCAGAATTGAGAAGGAGGGATCTAGATTTCGGAAAGAAATACCGGTCGCTTGGATTCATAGAACATGTGTCCACACACACTCTGAGACGTGGAACTCGAGAATAGTAGAGAAGACACGTTGGTCAAACGTTCTAGCAATTTCGGAATCTAAGAAATAAGGTATACTTGATCATGAATTAATTTATTATTATATGCATCATGAGCTTCTTTTCCAAAAACGGCATAAAATTTTAAAAACTTCCGCTGCGCCGTAACTATGATACCGGATCCGATTTTTCCAACAACAACATGGTAAGAAATCACAAGTAAAGTGTCGTACCGACCTCCCCAAGGTGGAGGCTTTTTCAAGTTCAAGTTATGGATTATCGCTCTCTCGTTGATGCGGGAGAGTGTAATCAATCATGTTTTCCCAGCCCTAACTGTATCTGGAGGCGTGCTAAATAAATGATGGTACGTACACTAAGGGGCCCATATGAAAGATAAGTACAAGTTAAAAAGGAATGCATAAAAGAACATAAATGGTTCATGCATATGCATATGATGAATGTTATGTTTTCAAGATGTTTAAAAATAAAATGTTATGTGAGATTACGTTTGTGCTTACTAGGCGAAAGCTCATAAAGTTATATTTCATACTGTAGGTAAGAAACCTGCAACTTAAGTGATGGGCATTGAAGGGACGAGGCGGCGGCAGACGAAGGGCGGTATGGATACCACTACGCATAGATTCCGCATATTTTGATAAGTTAAGAAGTTTTGTGTATATGTCTATATTATGAAGACAAAGTTATGTTATATGGTATTTTGTCACTAAAGACTTTAAGTGAATTTTCTATAGCAGTATGTATGTAAGATAAGTTTTATGAGCAAAGCATTTTCATATATATAAGTATGTTTCAAAAAAAAAAAAAATATTCCCAAATTTTAAGTAAAGTTAAGTTAAGTAAGTAAGGTGGCGACCCTACGTAGAAGGGGGCATCACAGTTATGTTATATGTTACAATGTAGTAACATCATGAAGCATGTTCACTAATATTAAATAGTGAAAACATAAGAACAAGTAAGGTGTCGTACCAACCTCCCGCTAGGTGGATGATCATGAAGGTTATGAGCTCAAATCAAGGTAAAGTTATGAATACCTTTCAAAAATAAAATTGTAAAGGTCTACATTCCCGGAAGTGTTAGGGACCTTGCAAACCCTAACTCTATCTTGATGAGTGCACATCTGGTACGTACACAAGGGGCCCACAAGCTAAGCCAGATAATAGGCTCAAGTTCATAAATGATCATAAATGGTTCATGCATATATTTTATGATGTTTATATGTTTTTGTGAGATAATGTTTGTATTTGCTGAGCGTAAAGCTCATTCAGATATTTCATACTGTGGGTAAAAAGCCTGTAGTCTAGATGATGGGTAATGCGGACGGTGCAGCAAATGAAGGGCGGTGTGGGATACCACTACGCTAAATTATTCCGCAAGTCTTTTGAACAAAAATATATATGTGTATATATATCTATACATAATAGGATGGATAATGTTATATTATATGTGAAGTTGAAAACTCGAAACATATAAAAAATATGTATGGGTTTTATTATGATTAACAAGTATTGTATGTACAAAAGAAAAGTACTTATTAACTAGTCTAAATATTTATTTGTGTATGTTGAGAAAAAAAAATTTATTCTCAAATTTTCAAGTAAGTTATAATTAAGTAAGTAAGATGACGGCCCTACGTAGGTTGGGGCGTCACAGTTTGGCATCAAAGCGGTATCTTGCCAGCCTACTTTACTCCGCTTCACATCGTTTCCGCAACGGCCCAAGTGAGTTTAAATTTTTATCTGTATTTAGAGTTAATTAAGATTTTGCTCATGTAATGAGTATTTGTCATCAAGGGTGCACGAAGGTTGATACCCTTGATACTTTTGATTATGTGGAATCAAATATGCTACACATGAGGTGTATGTGGTAGAAAAGTTAACATGCCTAAGTTTCGATATGATATGAAGAATATTATGATAAGATATGATATTTTCATGAAAGGACATGATAAGACATGAAGGAAAGGATGAGTATAGAAATGTGAGGAATTATAAACTAGAGTTAGAAGATGGTTCGCTGTGCATATGAACGAACCAAATTTTTGCAAGAATTTAACCTTGCAATTATAGAAGCTAAGTTATGATTGCTAGAATAGCAATAAGAAAGGAATAAATTTCAAAAGCATATAGCCTATCACCTTATCTCGGGTATAGTAATGACAAGGAATTTCTCCTTTTTAAGAATTGGATTGACATCATGAAAGCTAAGTTTCTTGATTGTGAAAATTTTACCCCATAAAAATAATAGTAGATATGGGGAAAAGATGGATAATGCCTTAATTTGGGAATAGCAAATAGGCATGTGCCAATATGAGTTAGATATTGCCAACAGGAATTCGGTATATCATAAGAATGATGATGAAATTAATAAGGTTGAGATTGACAGCAACCTTTTAAGTAATAGAGATTATGTTATGATGGGAAGTTTTAGATATTCCCTAGAGCTAAGATTATGCCTTTATGCTTTAAAGGAAATGCTAAAGGTAGAAAGAGAAGTTTCTACTGGCTAACAAGTAGCTAGTTGAATCAAGTATGTCTTCTATTGCATCACTCGAACAGTAATATGTTTCCAATAATATTATTACTATCGTTTTCCATAAATAATATGGAAAAGATTCAAAGAAGTTATTTTCATGTATGGTGCTTGATCTTATGCGTATTAGAACCAAGTCATGTTATGTAATGTAAAGGGCCGAATCCTTAAGGAATAAAGTTCCAAGAAAAGGGGCCATCATGTTATGTAAGGGGCCGAATCCTTGAGAATAAAGTTCCAAGATAGGACCATCATGAAAAGAAAAGGGTTTTGATAGCATAAGATTAACATTGTACGAGAGGGTCATTAGCTTTAGCTAAATTGAAAGAAAAATATTTTTCAATATGATATATTCGCTGAGCCCTCAAACAAAGTTAAAAAGAAGTATCTTAAATATAAAGATACAATAAGCTTTTCAAGTATGGAAAAGCTATATGAATAATATGTTTTTCAAATATGGCAAGTTATATGATATACTTGCAAGAAATTTTATGAAGATAGTTCTTGTGACGCAATATGAAAGAATGAAAGTATGATGATAAGTATGAAGATAAGAAAGTATGATGATAGGATATGAAAGCATGATGAAAGTATGTATGAAGTACGAGGATATGAGGTATGAACTAAGATGAAATGGGAACATAAATAGACCATTATGGATTTATGGTGGATTGTAAGAAAAGCCACTTAGAATTATCAGAATTTTCGAGAACGAAAATCTTTTAAGTAGGGTAGGATGTAACACCCGGAATTTTTACAGACTCATGATTTGAAGGAATTGAAGTCCGTAGTATGTGCTATGTGATATTTCATAGAAAATTATGAATGTCAACGTGAAATTCATAATTTTAACAACAAATATTCGAGTTCTCATTTAATTAATTATGAGACTCGATAAATAGTTACTTAGCCATGTATAGGGCTTTTTGTGATAAAGGTATCACAAAAATTCATGATTTTATGTTCGTCAAAGTTTGACCGAAAAAGTCAAAGTTTGATCAAAAAGTCAAAGATTGACCATAGAGGTCAAAAGTATAACGGTACTAGTGATACGATAAGCAGTATGGATAATATATTGCGAAAAACCGTCATTATAGACAAAAGAAGAAGATTTAGATTCAAAACCACCACAGAAAAATCAAACACACCAAGTTAGAAATAAAGGGCAAAAAGGGCTTAGAAAAATAAGAAAAATTTTATACAGTTCATTTTTACACAGATAAATTTTGGACTGTAGTACAGTATAAAATACTGTTATTAGTAGATAACAGTATTAAAAATATATGTATAGGAAGAAAGTGGACTGCGTATTAAGGAAATAGCCAAACGATGCCTTAGGTGATGACATCACTTCATCATAGATTTATGACATCATAATTGATTAAATAAAGGATGGAAAGAATTATGGAATATTCTAGAAGGGGGGTGAGGTGGCCGGCCACCTAGGGGGCAAAAATGCAAAGATTTTGTCATTTGGGGCCAAAATGCAATTTTTGAAAAATTGGTGATGTAAGTAAGTGATGTCATCAAGATGATGTCACCTTGATGAGGTAAGCAAGCCTTGGAGACCAAGGAATGGCCGGCCAACATGCCACCTATGAGGGGTCAAAGTGCAAATTTTGATTTTTGAGGGGCTTTTATGCAATTTTTAGAAAGTTTCTCTACCACTATAAATACCCATCAAGGGGGGTCGGTTTGTAAAACCCGAATTTTCATGGACTTATGATTTTCTTATTCATAAGAAATTAAAAGTCCGTATTATGTATTTATAAGATGTTTCATGGAAAATTATGAATAACAATGTGAAATTCATAATTTTATTAGTTAATGTTTGAACTCTCATTAAATTGGCTATAAGACTCAAAATAGAATGCCAAGATTAGCAAACGGCTTTTTGAGTCAAAAAGAGCAAAAAAGTACGTGATTTTATGAAAGTCAAAGGTTTGACCAAAAAGTCAACTATGACAAAAAAAAGTCACAGTTTGACCAAGGATGGTCAACAGGTTGACTTTACAGTATGATGAAACATAGTATAGAAAAGATACTGCGAAAACCTTCTTTATGGTTGAGATAATAGGAATTGGCTTTAAAACTACCCTAGAAAATCAAGCACACCAAGTTAGGATTAAAGGTGAAAAGGGCTCGGAAAAATAAGAAAAAAATTTTACTATCCGATTTTATATAGATAAATTTTGTACTACAGTACAGTATAAAAATACTGTGTATTAGTGAAGCACAATATTAGAAATATATGTATAGCACAAAAATGGACAATTTTTGGTGGAATTAGTCAAACAAGGCCCTTAAAGGTATGACATCATTTAGCTTTTTAATTGTGACATCATAAACCTTAATTAAGCTTGGAAAATAATCTTAGAAGCTTCTAGCTTCCCTTGGCTGGCCACCTCACTAACTCTTCAAGGAAATATTAAAAATTTTCGAGTTTTTATGGAATTTGTGGAAAGTTTCAAACCTCTATAAATAGAGGTGGGTTCTATTCATTTTTATTCAAAAACTTGGGGAAGTTCTTGCCATTTTCATCTTGAAAAATCCGCAGCCAAGAGTGAGAGAGGGAGGAGAGAAAAATCAAAATTTCTTGAGGGCTTTTGCTTAGGGGAGTTCGGTTTTGCTCTAGGGAAAGCCAAGAAAAAGTTTGAAATTTTTGGGTCATTTGGGTATAGTGGTCGAGGGATAGGGAGAGGAGAAGAGGAAGTGAAAAAGTTGGGATTTTTGAGGAGAGACCCTTGTGGTGGGTTCGGTTTTGGTAAGGATCAACCAAGGAGCCAAGAGAAAATTTTTGGGTCCCAAACCAAGGTGAAGCCGTGGGCAAGGGGGAGCCAAGGTAAGGAAGAAATTTTTGTGACCAAACCCTAACTTTGGTCTAAGGTAAATTCTTGAGCCCTAACCCTTCAATTTGAGTTCAATTTGGAATTTTAATTGTGGTTCAAGTTGGTTTGTAAGGACATAAGTCCACTTTTAATTTCTTGCCCTAGTTGGTTAGTATGTGCTTGATTAGGTGATTTAGGGTGTTTGGCTTAAATTCTTGCTTGAATTGTGCTTGTTGGTTGATGGATTGCATGCTAGATGTGTATGTTGTGTGTCCCCTGATTTGGTCCAAAAATCTACCCTAGGCAATGCAAGATGGGCTGCTAGCTTAAGGGTGTATGATTGATGCTTGATGGAATGTATGAAAAAATTTAGAACCACGCAAACCTAGGTTTTGAGCTTTTCGGGTTTGGTTTGCATGGATCCATTTGAGCGGCTTATGGGTTCATGAAGGATGTTGAAACGCTGCGTGTTTGTTATGTCGGCTCCCGAAGTAGTCGGTCGAGTTAGACTTGCAAATTAGGACGTAAACCGGATTTAAGAATCAAAACTGCCAGTTCAGATTCAAAACTGGCCAGTTTCGGGAAAGTGGAAATTTAAGGCCTTTAGAGGCCGAACTGAGTAAAACGTAAAACATGAAAGTTGTTCGGAATGGGCAGAATCCTAAAGGACGATGTGGGCAGAATCCCAAAATGAGGTTCCAATGGCCTTCGTTTTTACAGAAAACCAAGACTGGTCTGCCCAGACCTAGTTTACATGCCCAGCCAGTTCAAATGAACACTGACAAAAATACAAGTGGAACTGGATTTATCATTAAACACGAAAGTTTTAGCATTTTTCGAGAGTTACAACTTTCATGAAGACAAGTTTTTCAAATTCGGAGTAGATTTTTAAAATGACATTGTTTTTATGAAAGGTGTATAGGGAACCGAAATTCTCTTCACAAAATCTTTTCAAACAATTCCGAAAAACTGTATTTTTGTTTAAAACCGCTGTTTGTAATTATGAAAACTATTCCAAAGGCAGTTCTCAACCTTAAATGATTTTTATAAAAATCCATTTCAAAAGTATAAAATTTTACAAGAAGATTAAGAAAATTTTGAAGCTAATTACACAAGATTTTCCAAAAGTAAGGAAATGGGGTTTTAAGGTAAAATTGGTAATCAAGCCGACTACAGACGGTAATTGGATATTATATCCGAGTTACAGGGTCGACACCGAGGTTGACCATAGAAAGTTGACCCCAAGGGGTTGACTATTAGTTGATCAAACATTGACTTTGGTTGACCCAACATTTATTTAAGTGAAACCTTAAGGGTTATCCAAGATAACCCTAAGGGATACCAAAGAAACTTGTAATTGGGCTAAGAGAAAAGGGTTAATGGAATTAACCCAACAAATTATGGTATAAAAGTAAAGCCCAAAGGGTTAAAAGAAAACCTAGTAGTATGCTGAAGGCTTAGCACAAAAGAGGTTATCCAACATAACGTCTTAAGGAATAATCAAAGTTTGATTATTCTTAAACAGTAAGATGACTATTTGGGACCAAGTAAGATATCAAGTATCGGGGACATACAACTAAGATGATATGTGAAAGTTGGTTCAGTCACCAACATTTTATGATAGATTCTTATCCTATACTTTTTCAAATAGCAGGAAGTGACCTGCTGTTGCAACCCGATTTGAGGACGCAACACTCAGGACACAACATAAGAGTTAAGTACAAACCTCACATGTAGTATGAATGATAATAATCTATTTTCAAATATGCTATAACATGTTTTGTGCTATATTCTACTTGATACCATGTTTGCAAAAATGTTATGCTTACTAAAGTGCTATATTTGCAAAAATATCATGTTTACAAAAGTGCTATATTTGCAAAAATGTCATGTTTGCAAAAGTGCTATATTTACAAAATGTCATGTTTACAAAAGCGCTATATTTGTAAAAATGTTATATTTGCAAAAGTGCTATGCCATGCCAAGTTATGAATGAAATGTAAGTTATGATATGATATAGTGACATCATAAGGCATGTTCACTAATGATAAACAACATGGTAAGAAAACACAAGTAAAGTATCGTACTAACCTCTCGAAGGTGGAGGACTATTCATGTTCAAGTTTATGTTTCCCAGAACTGTTAGGGATCTTGTAAACCCCTAACTTTATCTGGAGAGCGCGCATCTTATACGTACACAAGGGGGCCCATATGAGAGATAATAAGTTCAAGTTAAAAATGGATGCATAAATGAACATAAATGGTTCATGCATATGTTATATGATGATTGATATGTTTTCAAGATGTTTAAAGTAAAAATGTTTTGTGAGATTACGTTTGTGCTTACTGGGCGAAAGCTCATTAGTTATATTTCATACTGTAGGTAAGAAGCCTGCAGCCTGAATGATGGGCTATATGTGGACGATGCGGTAGATGAAGGGCGGTATGGGATACCATTACGCATATTTTCCGCATTTACTTCTGAGTAAATAAATTTTTGTATATATGTAAATATCTTAAAAACAAAGTATGTTACATAGTATATTTGGTACTAAAGACTTTAAACAATCTTTTTATTTCAGTATGTATGTAAGGTAAATTGCTACGGGCAAACCTTTTTATATATATGTATGTTGAGAAAAAAAAAAATTATTCTCAAATTTTCAAAAAAGATATAGTTAAGTAAGTAAGGTGACGACCCTACGTAGGTGAGGGCGTCACAGTTTGGTATCAGAGCGGTATCCTGCCAGCCTACTTCATTCTGCTCCACATCGTTTCTGCGATAGCCCAAGTAAGTTAAATTATTTTTCTTACGCTTAGAATTAGTTAAGATCTTACGTATGCATCTCTCATCGATGGTAATGCTGGAGAATGTTGGGTGCAAGAATGATGTTGGGTTGTGCCTTAGCTTGGTGGTGGCAATCAAGTAATGTTTGCACAGGATGGGAAGTTTTATACTTTCCTAAAAATTATGACTATGTAATCATGATATGAAAAAGTTATGGAAAGAAGATTATGGTTCTGTATAAGGGACATGATTTCATTAAATTTTTGAAAACAAGAAGCTTATTTTATTGTTTCTATACAGAACCATGCCACCGAAGCGTAGAACGGCACAGACCCAAAACGTCGATCTTGCGGCCCAGATAAACGAATTAAGGGAGATGATGTTGGCCCAACAATAAGAGATAGGTGGGCTTAGAGCACAATTGGCGCAGCAAAATCAGGGACCTCCTGATGCCAGGGTACCACCAGCACCTGCAAATCAGCCTGCTGCACCGGAAATTCCTAATGTGGATCCGGTGATTCCAGAACACCCTGTGGCCCCTGAAGTACCTATGGCGCCTGCAGCTGTTCTACCAGCACCTCTTGTTCGAACTCCGGCAGAATTATACCACGAATTTCGGCGCATAAAAGCACCGGAATACGAAGGGTCTACAAACCCTATTGAGGCCGATAATTGGTTAATCGACCTCCAGGTTGTCCTAAACTTCCTCAAGCTCAACGACCAAGAGAAAGTCCTCTGTGCGTCCTTTATGCTAAAGAAAGACGCTCGCCTCTGGTGAGAAACAGTCCAAATCCGACGAGACATTACCTAAATGACGTGGGAGGACTTTATTGAGGAGTTTAAAGAGAAATACTTCAATACAGAGGTCATGGAAGCTCAGCAAGACGAGTTCAACAATTTCCGCCAGGGAAATTTGTTTGTAGCGGAAGCTGTGAGAAAGTTTGAACAACTAGCATGTCTCTGCCCTCACCTTATCGGTTCCGAGAGGGACAAAGTAAGAAAAATGATGAGGATGTTTCGCTCAGATTTGGCTGTGGTGATTAGCAGTGGCCCCTACCCACTACTCACTGTTGCCGAATGTGTTAGTCGAGCAGTTCGAGCTGAGTATTGGGTGGGACAGAACAAAGCGCAATGGGTAAAATTCTTCAAGGAAAAGAATGAAGAGAAAGCCCTAGCCAAGCAGAACCAGGCCAGACTAGGCCAAACATCGCAGCAGAAAGGACAAGGAGGATCTTCTAGTCAATATGGCAACAATAAGCCGTATGGCAACAACCAGCAGAAGAGGAAATGGAATGCTGGAGGACAGGAGAATCAGCAAAATTTTCCCCAGAAGAAGAATGCTCCTGATAACAACGGAAATCCCACTTGCCAGAAATGTGGGAAGAAGCACCCGGGAGACTGCCGAGCAGGAACAAATCGTTGCTATTTGTGTGACAAGGAAGGCCACTATGCAAAGAATTGCAATGCCAACTTCCAGAACCCGCAGAACCATAAAAAAGGTCAGGGAAATCAGCTGCATGCAGCACAGATGAAGCTTGAAGGACCTGCAATCTCTCAAGGCCGATTTGAAGCTCCAGAACCACAAGGACGTATCTATGCTTACACCAAGGAGGATGTTCAAGCTGGACCATCTACGGTGATGACAGGTCAGCTTCCTTTTGCCCAATAAGATGCTTATGAGCTATTTGATTCTAGAGCTACGCATTCATTTACGTCGCCTAAGTTTGCTAAGAAACTAGGTAGAGACAACGATAGGATCGGAAGAACTTTCCGAACTGCATTACCCTCCAGGGAAATTTTATTGTCTGATTATTGGATACGTCATGTTCTAATAATTATATGCGGTAGGAAAATGTATGTCAACCTGATCATTATTGATCTATACGACTATGACATAATCCTGGGTATGGATTTCCTGGGAAAGTACAACGCAGTTATAGACTGCCAACGTCGCGCTGTCACGTTCAAGCCAATTGGAGGCGAGGAGTTCATCTTTAGAGGATCGACCCCAAAACAGCCAAAGATGTTCATTTCTGCACTAAAGGCTAGGAAGTTGTTGACAGAAGGATATACTAGATTTCTAGCCAACATGGTGGATAAGACGCAAGAGATCAAGAGTAAGCTGGAAGAAATATCGATAGTCAAGGAGTTTATAGAAGTTTTTCTAGAAGAATTGCTAGGATTGCCACCGAAGCGAGAAATCTCTTTTGAAATTGAATTGCTTCCAGGGTCAGCACCAGTGTCCAAGGCACCTTATAGGATGGCGCCTGCTAAACTTAAGGAATTACAAGTTCAGTTGCAAGAGCTCCTGGATCGAGGATTCATCCATCAGAGCTATTCACCTTGGGGAGCCCCAGTTTTGTTTGTTAAGAAGAAGGACGGCACTCTTAGAATGTGCATTGATTATCGGGAATTGAACAAGATTACCATTAAGAATAAGTATCCCTTGCCTACGATCGACGATTTGTTTGACCAATTGAAAGGAGCCTCAGTCTTTTCAAAAATTGACCTGTAATCAGGATATCTTCAGCTCCGAATTAGGGAAGGAGATGTTCTAAGACGGCATTTCGAACACGATATGGACACTACGAGTTCCTCGTTATGCCGTTTGGACTGACAAATGCTCCAGCTGCCTTTATGGACCTGATGAATTGAGTGTTCAAGGACTACTTGGATAAGTTCATTATTGTCTTCATAGACGATATCTTAATCTATTCAAGGTCAAAGGAGGAGCATGAAGAGCACTTAAGGATTACTAAATGTTTAGGACCGACATTGCCAAGCAAGTCAGTGCTGGCAGTAGTCCGCCTAGGATAGTGTTGGACTGCGTAAGCCGAGCCATACGAGCCGAGTATTGGATTAATAGAGACAAAGAGGCTCGGGCTCAGATCTTCAAAGCCAGGAAGGAAGAAAAGGCCGCCTCTAAGTCAACGCAACCTCGTCAAGGTGCAGAATCGAATTCGAAGGGCCAAGCTGATAACGCCGGCCAAAGTCCCAAGCAGTCTGGGAAGAACAAGAAAAAAGGGAATTTCTCGGGCCAGACCCAACAAGGGAATTCTTCCCAGAAGAGGAATAATCAAAGGGATGAGGATACTAATACTAACTACCCCACATGCGAAAGCTGTGGGAAGAAACACCCCGGCATATGCAGAAAGGGAACGAATACTTGCTACGTGTGTGGCAAGGAAGGCCACTACGCAAGGAACTGTCCCCTGAGTAACCAGAATCAGCAATTTTAGTATCAGAATCGGAACCCCAACCAGCGTCAACTGCACGCAGTCCAGGTAAAGCTCGAAGGACCCTCAATTACGCAAGGAAGATTAGAGGTTCCTGAACCTCAGACCAGGATTTATGCTTACACCGATGGAGACGCCGAAGCTGGAACTTCGCACGCGGTGACAAAATAGACTTCTATCGCCAATAGAACGTTATTGTATTATATGATTCTGGTGTCACTCACTTGTATGTATTTTTAGAGAGTGCCCGGAAAGTAGGAAGTAGTGTAAAAAATGGTTTAAAACAGCTTTATAAAGATTTCTTTGCCTTTTTGAGAAAAATTTTTGTGGTTTGATCTCTGAGTGCATAATATTTCTATGGTTTTATGTGGCAGAGAATTGTTTGTAGATCTCATCGCAATCAAGTCTTAGGATTTCGATGTGATCTTAGAAACTAATTTCTTAAGTTATTACAACGCTAAGTATGACTACTTAGAGTGTTGTGGGACGTTTAGCTAGTACGATAAGGAAAGATTTAACCGTTACGAGCAGTTGCAGAACTCAACATGAAGGGTGAAGTAGCGGAATATGTATCAAAGAGTCCAACTTGTTAGAAAGTCAAGGCTGAACACCTACATCTCGGAGAAAATTGAAGGAAACAGAGTCTCCAGAATGAAAATGGGAGCGAATTACCATGGATTTGTTTGTAGGACCACCTAGAACTACAATTAGGAGCGACACGATTTGGGTCATTGTCGACCGATTGACCAAATCGACCTATTTTATCGCGATTAGAGCCACCTTTTTGGTAGAAAGATTGGCAGGAATCTAAGTAGCTTAAGTCATTAAGGTACATGGAGTACCAAGATCGAGTATCTGGATCGTGATGGACGCTTCACTTCGTGAGTTTGGATGAGTATTCACGCTGCTATGGGCGTGAAATTAACGTTTAGTGCGACATTTCGACTTCAGACCGATGGCCAATTGGAAAGAACTACACCAGTTTGTGCTGATTTTCGAGGACGAAAATTTTTAAGGGGGGTAGATTGTAATGCCTACTTTTTCCATGATTATTATTTCCTTTTTAGAGGAATTGAATGCATGCCGTACCGGCATTTTAGAGAAAAGTTCGCTTTAGAACTTCAATATGTGTTACGAGCTCTTATAGTTTTATAAGACTCGAATATGCTTGTTTTGATTGATGAATGGTCTTTTCGGATGAAAAGAGATGAATTTTGCATTATTCTAGGAAAGTCAAAGGGTTGACCAAAAAAGTCAACTTTGACCAAGGAAAGTCAAAGTTTGATCAAAATGGTCAAAACCCTCACTGTACAATTTTATGAGATACAGTATAGGAAAAATACTGAGAGAAACTCATTTTTCGTATAAGATGACATAATTGAGAACTAAAACCACTATAGAAAAATCAAGCACGCAAAAATAGGGTACAGGGCTACAGGGTTCGGAAAAATAAAGAAAAAATTTTTCAGCCCGATTTTTCACAGATAAAATTTTTATGACAGTATAAAATATTAATACTGTGTATTAGTATAACACAGTATTAGATTTATCTATGTTAAGTTCAAATTATACTATTTATTGGAAAAAGGAGCCAAACGAGCCTTTATGATTTATGACATCATAAATTTTTGAATTATGACATCACCAACTTTTTCAAGAACAAATCTCCACATGACATGTGTCTTGTGCTAGCTATTTCTTGGTTGTCTTCCACTCCAAAACAGTCGGCCAAAGGGAGGGATTTTTGTGTAAGATTTCAAAAATTTTGGGGGCCAAATTGCAAACAATTTTGTGTCCCACATTGCCTATAAATAGGGCTGCCTCCACCCCTTTTTAAATCAGAAAATGCAGCTCTATTATGCCCAAAATTCAGCAAGAAAACCGAGAGCAAAGTGAGAAGAAAATCTGAAAAAAAATTTTGAGCCAACTAGTTAGTGTGTTGTTCGGGTTGTGTGGGAGAGCAAGAGGAAGAGAGGAAAAATTTTTCTAGCCTTTGTTCTTGGCTGTAATCGTGTCCAGCAAGCAGGAAAAAGTGAGAAAAAAATCAGAATTTTTAGGGGAGAACTTGAGGGAGAGTTCGGGTTTCATTAAGCAAGTTAGGGGTAAGTTTTCGGAACCTTTTTCTCTTCCTAGCAGCACACGGTTTGTGCAGGAAAATAAGAGAAAAATTTTCAGTTTTGGGTCTATTATAGGCTGTAGCCGAGCATAGGGAGGAGTCAAAATTTGAGGTCCCAAATCAGCCAATTTGGTGTTCAATTGGTGAGCCAAAACCGGTTTGTAAGTCTAGAGCCAAGGGTGTGAGTTTTGGTTCAAGTCCTAGAGCCAAACCCTATCCACTTCAAGGTAAAATTTTTCAAAAGCTCAAATCCTTTTCCAATCAAGTTTTTAAGTTCAAATTTAAATGTATTTGTTCAAGCTAATGATTGTAAGAGCATAAGCTCACTAATTTAGTTTTATGCCCTTAAAAGTGCTTGATTAGGTTGCTAGATGTGGTTTGGTTTCTTTATGTTCATTAATATGTTTATGGTTGCTTGGAATGATAGGATTGCATGTTAGAAAGATTACATGAGGGTATATTGTAATAACCAACATTTTATGAATACATGTTTTCCTTTTTAAGGAGATTCAAATTTTAAGTGCATAAGTTATGTGACGGTATATGTTATGATTATTTGCACATTCTTGAATTTTTTGAAAGTCTAAGATTCAAAATTTAGTACGAATGTATGATTCGAGCCTTTTATAGAAGGAATGTGAGATTGGGTTTTGAAAACCTATATAGGTCAAGGATGAATTAACATGACCTAAATTATGATTAAGATAATATGTAGAAAAGCTATGAGACCATTATGTAAGTTAGAATTAGATAACAAACCACATTTGGCTTTATGAGATAATAATTGGTTTTATAAGGAATGACAAAAGATGGAATAAGGGCAAGTGTCACTACTAGGGGCCGGTTAGCTCCTAGGGGCCGGTTAGCTCCTAGGGGCCTACATGTAGGAAATGTTACCTTTTGGGTCAAAATGTAAACTTAGGAAAAGTTTTAAGTTATGAATTTTAGTAAGTCATTAGGTGTGTGAATAAGCAAGGAATAGGTATTCCATGACCTTACTCAAGCCGAATGCCACACAAGGATGAAAATGTGACAACCTTTGCTTATGTGGACCAAGGTGCACACATTTTATCTTTAAGGAATTTTTGGTAAGTTTAGGAAAATTATGTGTTCATGTATAGGTGTAATCACTATTGGAAATCCAGATTTAGTAACTAGATTCCAAACAAGCTGAAGATCAATCATATACTTAGTAGGATTAGTTAGTTTAGTTAGAAATCAATGAACCATCTAGTTAGAGTTAGAGTGCATGATTCGGTTTAGACACTTGGCTACCTAGAAGCCTTTCATCTTATGATTTAGGAGGTGAGAATTCGGTTCTATGAACCTTATATCAAATGAAGGAAAAGTGTAGGACTTATGAGAACTTGACACCTCACACTAGCTAGGAGTATAGGTACATAGCTATGCATACTTAGCACCTAAATTGATTCATGAGTGACAAGTCATAGCCGAGCTTTCTTGGGATGTAGTCACCTCAAGGGGAGCTGTAAAAGCAAGAGTATAAGGCTTGCATATGGTTAACAAATTCATGCAACCATCCCCCACCCATAATCAGACATGCAAGAGTTGACAAACCATGCATCATAATTTAGGAGGTCCAATCATAGAGCTTAAATTCTTGCCAAGACATGCATGTAATATGCACCTCATAAACAACCATTCAAGGAGGGACACATAGCACCAAGGAGCCTTAAGAATGTAAGCTTTAGAATGTAAGAGCAACCACTTGGTCGGCTGCCACCCTAAAAGGACTGCCACATACACACCAACCATTTAGGTGGAGTAAGCTTACTTATGTCTCACTCCATGGGCTGCATAGCCACCGAGTGCTCTAAGGGTGACACCTAGCCGTTGCTTACTCTTAGGAGGACACCTCAAGGACTTCAAGAATCACAAGAAAATTTAGAAGGATGACTTGTCAAAAGACCAAGCCTATTTCGGACACTTCATGGAATGCATGCACTATTTTTATGACACCTTGACATTTTAAAGCTCATGGCTTCACCTATAAATAGGTGAAAGTTGAACCTTAGAGAGACTTTAGAAAAGCTTGTGTGTGAGCTGTAGTATCTTTATTTCACTTATAAAAACCGACCCTTGTAAGAAGAAAAACAAAGAGGAAGAGTGAGCTTAGAGTTGAAGGAAACCGAAGGTAGCATTCAAAGTGTGTCTAAAGGATTCTCGGTCTTAGCTCTATTTGATTTTCTCCAAAACCAAGGTAAGCTTTGCTGCTCTATACCCTTTCTATTAGGTATTAGGTTAAGCTTTGAGATTATGAGTAAGCTTAAGAATGCCTCTTAGATTGCATGCAAGGTTCGGCTAGTATGAATTTCGGTTGTAGTAAATTGTATGGTCTCTAGTTTTGAATCTAGGTAAAGTGTATGATTTTGGTTTGAAATGAAAAGTAGTAGGTTATGAGAAAAACCTACGATCTGATTATGCATGTATGAGTATGCTCAATAAATGTGTCCTATGAAAGAATAAGAAGTAAAGAAAAAGTTATGTTACAACTAGGGATAGGAGAATAGTGAGAATCTAAGTTGATCTAGTTCACTATTCTTATGTGTATGAAAATGCTATGATGATGGAATGACTTTAGGTTTAAAAAAAAAAAAAGGGAAAGGAAACACCCTGCAAGCTATGTATGAAGCACGGTTTGAACTATTTTGATCTAGAGTGCACATAAAATTTTGTAAGAGGTTGTATCCACTCTCGGAGCAATAGAAACAGTTTTTCTGGAAACATGATTTTGAGGGTCTTAGAGGCCGAATTTGTAAAAAGTTAAAACTACAAAGTTTTTCAGAAGAGAAAATCCTAGGGGACAAGGCGGCCAGTTTTTAAAAATAAGGCTGCTAGAGCCTCTGTTTTCATCAAAACCCGAGAGCAAACTTTTAGGGTTCATAGATGTGATTTCAAACTTTTCCAGTAAGAAACCAGAAGGATAGAAACCGAATTAGGGTTTTGGCCAAAAATAAAAGTTGTAGTTCTAGATGTTGTCTACAACTTCTGTGAAGAAAGTTTTGTAAAATTCCAAGCCAATTTTTAAGTAAACACAGAATGCTATAAGCCGTGCAGGGTGTGGTCTTAACCTTGAGCAGATTTGTAAGAAAAGAGAAGAGGTTACTTTTACCTCACACATTAAGGACCAAACTTGTTAGTTAGGGTCAGTTAAGAGTTAGTCAATTTGTTAAACAAGTATGGGAAACTTATACTGTGATTTTTATAAACAGGGAGGTAATCCTGTTGAGGTTTTGTGACGGAACCTATACTTAAGGTTTTAGCTGAAAAAGAGTAAGTACAACTCCACCTACGGTATAGATGAAAATGTTTTCAATATTCGTATGTTTACAAGTTTCATGCATACACGTTGATGTTGCATTTATGTATGTTTATGTTCAAGCTTCATAAAGCATGCTCACTAAGTTAATCTCACCTGATAAGGGATGACTACGTTTAAAGGGAAACTATCTTTTATAAGAAATTGTTTCAAGAAAGGAAATCTTATAAGTATGTTTATGAAATAAGTTTTCTCGTGTCGTATCGACCTGCGTTAGGTCAGGTTTGGTTCATGGTTTGAGTTGGACAGGGCTGGCCGCCCCAACCACTCCATGGCTGCGCGCCACGGTACGTACACATATGTTATGTAAGGGCCCTAAAAGTTAAAAGTTAAGCTAAGATAAGAAAGCATAACAAAAGCATAAGTGGTTCATGCATTATGGTTTGTAAAATGTTTTGTGGTATATATGTTGTACTTACTGAGCCAAAAGCTCACAACTTACATCTATGCTGTAGGTAAACAACCTATCGGTAATCTTTGATGCAAGACGATGGACTCGGCAGGGCACGTTGTGAAATTGTGGGAATGGAGCCATTAGTTTTAAATGTGTATTGCTCATTTTGATTTTCTTATTTATTTGGTATGTAAATATTTTTATAAGTATGAGACATCTAACTCAAGGGTGGAAACAAAGGATATTATATATGTAAGTAATTAAGTAACTAAGCTACTAAGTATATTTTCCTATGTTGATAAAAAAAAATTTATTCCGCACTTTCGCTAATATAAGATAAGAAAGGACTATATGAAATGTAAGTTTTAAGTACGGTAACGGTCTACGCTAGGTGGGGCGTTACATATATGTCCCCTAAAAGTACGTTTGAGCATGTGATAGTATGCTAGGAATTTATTTGGTATGGTATTGAATGAATGAATGTTGAATGCTTGAATGGTTTGAACATGCTAGCCATGCAACCCTAGGTTAGGAGTCGGTTTCTATGGGCTGCATGAACGGGTTAGGGCTGCATGTTGGGACATGCAAGACGTTAGGAATGCTGCATGAATTGACATTAAGCTCCCGATGTGATCGGTTGAAGTAGAAACCGAAAATTAGGACGTAAACCAAATTTAGTAAGCAAGGCTGCCAGTTCGGGATTCCAAACTGGTCGGCCTCAGGAAATCGGTAATTGCAGGCCTTTAGAGGCCGAATGGCAAAAACATAAAACACGAAAGTTGTAGAACAGGGTCTTTCCTAGGGGGCATCTTGAACCATTTCCCAAAATGAGGTTCCAAAGGCCTCCGTTTTTATGAAAAACCGAGAATGGTCCATCAGAACACAGTTTTTAGGATCACCGAGATTCAAATAAAAACTGGTATTAATTGGTGTAGAATCAGAATTTTTGTAAAACACGAAAGTTTTAGATCTCTTTAAGAGCTAGAACTTTCGTGAAGGAAACTTTTTCTAATTCCTAAAGGATTTTAAGCTAGACCTTGAAATCTGAAAACTGTGCAGGGAGCAAAACATTCCTGCACAGAATTTTATAGAACCCATAGAGAAAAATTGTTTTTCGGTCTAAACACTTTGTTTTGAACACAGAAACTGTTCCAAAGGCAGTTTCAAACCCTCAAATGGTTTATAAACCCAGTTTTAAGATCCAAGGATTTTTAAGGGAAATTATAGCAGTTTTTCGACTTTTATGCCAAAAGCTCTTTCAAAGACAAAGAAAAGAGAATAAAGTGTTCAGGTTCAAGGTTTGCTAGGTAAAGAGTTAAGACGAACTGTGATTGGGAATTCATATCCGAATCACAGGGCTTAGCCCCAAAGCCCGGAGTTGACCCAAACGGAGGGTTGACTTTAGTAACCTAGAGGTTGACCTCGGTTAACCTAATTCGGATTAGGATTACGATAAGTTTAAGGTTAGGTGTTAGCCTAACCTTTATTCGCTCTCACATGTGATAAATTTGAAAGGTTATCCAACGTAACCACACATAAGATGCTTTAAGATAGGGGGGACATATAGCCAATGCATTGCATGAATGTTGGTGGATAACCAACATTATTATGGTCATAGGCTAGAGTATTAACTAGTCCTTCGATTAAGCAGGATATAACCTGCAGCTGAGCTCCGAGGTGGAACAGCATATCACCAGACATATACAAGGTAAGTACAACGCCGCCTACAGCACAGGCTAGTAGTTGTATACTTGCCTAGATATTATTGTTGTGCTATGTATTATGACGAGATGCTATGTTATATGTATGTAATAAGTTTATGCTATGAAATGTGTTAAGTATGTAAGACCCGAAATTTTGTAGACTTGTAATCTCCTTGTTCATAAGGAATTAGAGTCTAATTTATGTAATTATGATGTGTTATATGAAAAATTATGAATAATAATGAGAAATTCATAATTTTATTTAAACGATGTTTGAGTCCTCATTTAATGATTTTGAGACTCAATTAATGTTTTACGAGCCAAGAATGAAGTTCTTAAAGGAAAAAGAATGAAAAAGGATGAAATTTTATGAAAGTCAACTTTGACCGAAAAAGTCAAATGTTTGACCAAAAAGTCAAAGGGTTGACCAAAAAGTCAAAGTTTGACCGGAACGGGTCACAACGTCGACTTTACAAGTATAATGGAGGAATATGAAAAGAAACTCCAAAAATAAAGTTTTATAAGCCGTAAATCCACCCTAGAAAAATCAAGCACACCGAAAAAGAATTAAGGGCAAAAAGGTCTCCGAAAAATTGGAGAAAGAGAGTTTCGATCCAAATTTACATGGAATGATTTTTGGACAAAAATATAAAATAAGAATGCTCATCACAGTATTGGAAATAACTGTAGAGCGCGAAAGGAACCGCGAAAGAACGAAATGGCCAAACAAGGCCTTAGAAGAGTTAGTGGAAGATGATGTCCTTGTAATGACATCACCATTCCCTAAACAAAAATTGAAATGTAATGGCAGCCCTCTAACCCCATTGGATTCGGCCAACTAGCAAGGAAAATAAAGGAAATTAGTTTGGTTTTGGTGACTAAATGGTCTTTCAAGCTCAACCAAACAAAAGACATTTGCACATGGCTTCCACTCCCCTTATTTTCAGCTGCCACCAACCCCCACCAACAGCCTTTCCTCTCCCCAAAATCCAGCTGCAACACCCCTCCAAATCCCCTTAATTTTGGCTACACCTATGGACAAGAAAGACAAGACTTAAAGCCTTGTTTTGAGGCAAGCAAACCTCACTTTTTCCCTTCTCAAGGCAGCCAACCTTCTACACTCTTTCTTCAGTTTTTTTTTTCAGCAAATCCGTGGGAGAGAGAGAGAGGAGAGCTAGAGAGAATTTGAAAAAGTTTGGTGAGCTTTTGAGTGTGTTGGCCGAGCAAGGGAGTGAGCAAGAAAGTGAGCAGATTTTTTTGGTGAATCCACCAAGAGGAGGCCGACCAAAGAGCAAGAGAAAAAGAGGAAAAAGAGGTGAGTAACTTTTGAAAAATTTTTGGAATTTTATCCTTGATAATGCTCGGTTTTGAGGTGAGAATAAGTTAACAAAAAAAAATCTCTTGGATCTCATTTTTGGTGCCAAATCCGTGAGCCAAGCAAGGAAGAGTTTGAGAGAAAAAAATTTTTGGTGATTCTTCAAGGTGGTGGCCGAACCAAGCAAGAGGAGAAAAGGTGAGGAAAAATTTGATTTTTCTTTTTGTGATCTTGGATTTTTCCTCTTGTAAATGGTCGGTTTTGGGGGAAGCATTAGAGCTAACAAAAATAAAATTTTGGGTGACTTTTCTTTGTCAAAGCCATGGGCTAAGAGCAAACCAAGGGAGGAAGGAAAACTTTGGGATTTCGAAAACCCTAACTTGGGTTGAGGTAAATCTCTTAAACCACCTTGAATCTAAGCTTTATTTAAGTGTTTTTGATGTTAATTCAAGTGGTTTGTAAGGACATAAGTCCACCTTAATTTCTGCCCTCATTTAGGTGTGTGTGTGCTTGATAAGGTTAGGTTGGTTGGCTGATTTTTAATGCTTGATTGCTTTCAAATTTGTGCTTGAAAATGATGGATTTTTCATGCTAGAAGATAGGTTGTATGTCCCATAAGTTTAGGCCAAAAATCTGCCCTTGGCAGCCAAGAAAGCTTGCTAGACTTAGGGATGGATTTTGTGTTGATGGTATGTGATGATGCATGAGTTAGAACCATATAACCCTAGTCTTTTTAATTTTCGGATTTGGGGTTGCATGAGTAGAATGAGATGGATTTATGGGTTGTAATGGGACGTTAGAAGCGCTGCTTGATGTTGTCTAAGCTCCCGATGTGATCGGTCGAGATAGATTCCGCGAATAGGACGTAAACCGAAGAGAGGAACCGAAACTGCCAATTCGGATTCGAATCTGGCCAGTTTCGGGAAAGGGTAATTTCAAGGCCCTTAGAGGCCGAATGAGGTAAAACTTAAAACATGAAAGTTGTTCGGAACAACTTTTCCTAGAGGACAACGTGAACAGAATCTCAAAATAAGGCTCCAAAGGCCTTCGTTTCACCCAAAACCCGTGGCTGAACCCTGGGACGTTCTCCACACAGTTTTTCAGAGTTAACCCGTTTTCAAATAAAAACTGGTACTGATCTAGGCTGAACTAGATTTTGTGCAAAACACGAAAGTTTTAGCATTTTTCGATAGCTACAACTTTCATGAAGACAAGTTTTTCAGATTCCAAGCCGATTTTTAAACTGGGCGCGTTTTGTGAGAGACGCACAGAGAGCCCAAAATATTGCAAATGAGTCTCACGAAAATCTTTTCTAGAAAAATCATGAAGTGTTCTAAAATGGTCATTTTAGCACCGGAAACCATTCCAAGGGCGGTTTCCGACCCCAAATGATTTTATAAATGATTTGTTTCGAAAACCATGAATTTTAAGGGCTCGGGTTTGAAATTCACATTTCTCTCCAAAGTAAAGAAAAAGAGGGTTTCAACCAATAATTTACAAGTTAAAGAAAATAATGAAATTTAAGCCAATGAATTTTCTAATTAAAAAGGGTTAGAATTTTTACAAACAAAATGAAGGATTTTTGGAAGTTAATCACACAAGATTTTCCAAAAATAAGGAAGAGAAATCTTAAAGTAAAATTGGTAAACAAGCCGATTACGAACGGTGACCGGATATTATATCCGAGTTACAAATCCAAGGATAACCAAGGGTTGACAAGAGGTTGACCCAAGGTTAATTAAGGTTCACCTTAAGGGTTACCCAATATGACCCTAAGGAATACCCACATGTATATTGGGCTAAGATTTGATGGGTTAAAGGAAATAACCCAATAACAAGGATATATGAGCAAAGCCCATTAATAGAACAAGGCTCTAAACCAAAAGGTTACCTAATGTAACCTCTTAAGGGTTTAATCGAAGTTCAATAAAGAATGGGGATTAAAGTGGCCAAGATGGATTTTATGTATAGGGGACATACAACCAAAAGTAAATGTGAGTGTTGGTAGGTCACCAACACCTTACGAAAGGATCCTTATCCTATATTTTTGGTATATCAGGAAAGTGAATTGCCGTTGCCGACGATTTAAGGAACGCGATTCTAAGGATACGGCACTAGAGGTAAGTACAAACCTCACCTGCAGTATGAAAACTAGTAAATTATGTTCAAGTAAGTGGTTTTCAAATATGCTGCAATATGTTGTGTGCTATATCTATGAAATGCCATGTTTTATGAAAAGTGCTATTTTTACGAAATGCCATGTTTATAAAAGGTGCTATTTTCGTAAAATGTCATGTTGATGAAAAGTGCTATTTTTGCAAAAGATTATAAAAGTGCTACATTTGCAAAATGTCATGTTTATGAAAATGTCATGTTTGCCAATGCCATGAATGAAAAGAATGTCATGCCATGTTATTAATGAGATACAAAGTATGTTATCATGTAGTGACATCATATGGTATGTTCACTAAAGATAAATAACATGGTAAGAAATTACAAGTAAAGTGTCGTACCAACCTCCCCCAAGGTGGAGGATTTTTATGTTAAAATTATGGATTCGCCCTCTCGTTTATGTAAGAGGGTGTAATCACTTATGTTTCCTGGAGCAGTTAGGGACTTGCAATCTCATTTAACTGTATCTAGAGGCGCGCTATATGTTAAGGGTACGTACACTATGGGGCCCATAAGAAAGATAAGAAAGTTAAAGAAATGCATAAATGGAACATAAATGGTTCACGCATATGTATATGATGATGAATGTTTCATAATGTTTTAAATGTTTTGTGAGATTATGTTTATGCTTACTTGGCGAAAGCTCATCAAGTTATATTTCATACTGTAGGTAAGAAACCCGCAGCTTAATGCTGGGCATTGTTCGAGCGGTGTGGCGGCAGACGAAGGCGGTATGGATACCACTACGCATAGTTTCCGTAAATCTTTTGATGTAAAGAAGTTTTTGTATATAAGCATGTATGATAAAGACAAATTACGCTTTATGGTATTTTGAAACTAAATACCTTAAGTAAACGTTTACTTAAGTAGTAATGATGTATTACTAAAGACAAATGTTTTATAAGTAAGTTTCAAAAAAAAAAAATATACCCAAATTTTCAAGCAAGAAAGTAAGTAAAGTAAGGCGTGACGGCCCTACGTAGTAAGGGGGCGTCACAAAGTAAGCAACGTATGTTTACGAAATATATTGAGTGCATATGAATCATGATAAATTGACATCGAACGAGATGTTCATGAAATTGGATCATGTATGACACGATTAAGAATGACAAGGTGAAAAGTAGGTAAAGGCGATACGTCGCCTGTGTCGTGCCACCCGCACCAGGTCGGGTTGGACTGTGGATTGAGTTGGATTTGGTTTGGCCGCCCCAATCAATTCATAGTCGCGCGCCGGGTACGAACACACACATGTTAAGGGCCCCAAAGTAGATCAAGTAGATACAAAAATAAATAAGCATAATATGAACATAATTGGTTCATGCATGCTATTTGTCTTGAAGTATATGCAATAGAATGATGATATGTTTTTTTATAAGTCACGAGTCGCGGTATAGGAGTTGTACTTGCTGAGCGAAAGCTCATTGTGTTAAGTTTGTGTTGTAGGTAAACAACCTGCTGGCATTTGATGATGCAAGGTGGAATCGCGTGGCCGGGCACTGTGAATGGTGGAAAATGGGGACTGCTACGCGTTTTGTTAATTACGTTTTATGTTTCGTATATGTATATACGCCTTATAAAAAAAAAATTTTCCGCTTTGTTTCATGTAATAATTAAGTAAGTTGTAAAAGCTATGTATGAATGCTTGTATATATGTATGGTAACGGCCTGTGCTAGGCGGGTCGTTATAAAGACAACGTTCTAAAGTAAGTAGTCTAAATCTATAGTCTGTAGTCTATGGGGTTTGAGTAAGTATCTAACCCATATGAAGACTATTATGTAATCTTAAGTCAATTGGGGAGATGGTTTGTCATGACCATCTAGAGCAAGCCGATTCCCAAGTAGAGACATAAATATATTGCCTAGTAATGGTAATATATTAGATTGGACCAAAGTGTAATTAATCTATAAGTCTACTTGATTAGTTTAATTCACTTTGGACATTCATTATGTAATAATCTTAATCTTGAGTAAGGAAATGACTTTATATTTATAACTTATGTACTTTGATGTTCCAAAGGCTAAAGTGTAAGACCCAAATTTTCATGGACTTATGATTTCCTTAGTCATAAGAAATTAAAGTCCGTGTTATGTGTTTATAAGATGTTTCATAGAAAATTATGAATAGCAATGAGAAATTTATAATTTTATTAGTTAATGCTTGAATTCTCATTAAATCGGCTATAAGACTCAAAATAGAATGCCAAAATTAGCAAACGGCTTTTTGAGTCGAAAAAAGCGAAAAAGTACATGATTTTATGAAAGACAAAGGTTGGACTAAAAAGTTAACTTTGACCGAAAAAGTCATAGTTTGACCAAGGATGGTCAACAAGTTGACTTTATAGTATGATGAAATGCAGTATAGAAAAGATACTGCGAAAACCTTCCTTATGGTCAAGATAGCATGAATAGGCCTTAAAACCACCCTAGAAAATCAAGCACACCAAGATAGGATTAAAGGTGAAAAGGGGTTGGAAAAATAGGAAAAAAAATTTTACGGTCCATTTTTACACAGATAAATTTTGTACTGCAGTACAGTATAAAAATATTGTGTATTAGTGAAGCACAGTATCAGAAATATCTATGTAGTACAAAAATGGATTATTTTGGAAGAAAATTAGCCAAACAAGGCCCTTGCAAGAGTGACATCACTTAGCTTTTAATTTATGACATCATAAATCATTTGCTAAGCATGAAAATAATTCTAGAACCATCTACCACCACCCATTACCGGCCACCTCAACATCCCCTTGTGGAAATATTAAAAATTTTGGGACAATTTCACAATTTCACAAACTCTCCCCCACCTCTATAAATAGATGACCCATAAATCCCTTTTTTATCACAAAATCTAGGGAAGTTCTTACCATTTTTTTGCACAAAATCTGTGGGTTTGGAGGAAAGAAAGAGAAGAGAAAAACCAAAATTTCTTGAGGGGTTTTGCTAGGGAGAATCCGGATTTGAGCTAGGAACCAAGAGGAAAAAGTTTAAAATTTTTGAAGATCTATTTTGGGTGTGTGGCTGAGTGATAGGGAAAGGAGAAAGGGGAAGTGAAAAAGTTGGAATTTTTTAGGGGAAATCCTTGTGGTGGAGTTCAGTTTTGGTGAGGATCAACCAAGGAGCCAAGAGAAAATTTTTGGGTCCCAAACCAAGGTGAAGCCGTCGACCAAGGGAGAGGGGATTCTTGGTGCCAAACCCTAACTTGGGTCTAAGGTAAAATCTTGATCCTAATCTTTCATTCAAGTTCAATTTTAGTCTTTTATTGGTATTTCCAAGTTGAATTTGTAAGGACATAAGTCCAATTTAATTTCTAGCCCTAGATGTGTTAATGTGTGTGCTTGGTTAGGTGATTAGGGTGCTTGGCTTATTTATGTTGATTGCTTGTTTAATTTGTGCTTGATGGATGTTAGGAAGCATGTTAGATGGTGAATGATTATGATTGGTATGTCCCCTAATTTTTGGTCAAAAATCTGCCCTAGGCAGCCATGCTAGGTTACTAGCTTGAGTTGATTTAGTTTGGTGTAAGAATGAATGGAAGGCAGAAATTTAGAACAATGCAAACCTAGGTTTTGAGTTTTTTGGGTTTGGTTTGCATGGATCCATTTGAACGGCTTATGGGTTCATGAGGGACGTTAAAAACGCTGCATGTTTGATGTGTAAGCTCCCAAAGTAGTCGGTCGAGATAGAATCCGCAACTTAGGATGTAAACCGGACTTAACACTCGAAACTACCAGTTCTGATTCAAAACTGGCCAGTTTTGGGAAAGTGAAAATTTAAGGCCCTTATAGGCCTAACTGGGTAAAACTTAAAACATGAAAATTGCTCGGAAGGGTTTTTCCTAGGGGATAGCACAGGCAGAATCCCAAAATGAGACTCCAATGGCCTCCGTTTTTAACAAAACCCGAGGCTAGTCTGCCCATACCTAATTTACACGTCCAGCCAGTTTAAATGAAAACTGACAAAAATACAAGCTGAACTAGATTTTTTACAAAACACAAAAGTTCTAGAACTTTTCGAGAGCCACAACTTTTGTGAAGACAAGTTTTTCAAATTCGAATTAGATTTTTAAACTGACATCATTTTCCAATGGCTGTGCAGTGAACCGAAAATTCCTGCACAGGATTTTCTAAAACTAGTTCAGAAAAATTGTTTTCTTTTCCAAAATCACTGTTTTGACCATGGAAACTGTTTCAAAGGTAGTTTCACATCCTAAATGAACTTCACACCTACGTAGTAAAGGGATGTCACAAGGTCACTTCCTGCTATTTGAAAGAACATAGGATTAGGATCCTATCATAAAATGTTGGTGTCCTATCCAACATTCACATGTGATCTTAGTGGTACGTCCCCCATACTTGATATCTTACTTGGTCACAAATAGTCTTCCTACTATTTAGGAATAATCAAACTTTGATTATTCCTTAAGAGATCATGTTAGATAACCTCTCTTGTGCTAAGCCCTTAATTTTTCCTTTAGGGTTTAGGTTTATCATTTTACCTTTGGGCTTTATTCTTACATCATAATCATGGGGTTATTTCCATTAACCCGTAAATCCTAGCCCAATTGTATATTTTGGGTATCCTTTAGGGTTATATTGGGTAACCCTTAGGGTCAATTTAATTCAACGTTGGGTCAACCAACGTCAACCCTTGGTCATTACGGTCAACTCTTGGTCAACTACGGTCAACCTTGGGCTTGACCCTGTAACTCGGGTGTCCCTCTCGGTTACTATCCATCATCGTTTCCTTTTCAAACTTTAAAATCATTTGGCCTAAAATCTTGAAAATACTTGGCTTAAAATCTTATTCTTTTTCTTAACTTGAAAGAGTTGAGGAAAAATTCCAAAACTCTTAACTTAACTTATAAAAATTCACGTTTTCAAAACGGATCTTCCCTCTTACTACGTAGGGCCGCCACCTTGTTTACTTGACTTAACTTTACTTAAAATTTGGGAATATATATATATATATATTTGAAACATACTTATAAAAAGCATTTATCTTTAGCAATAGATCATTGATACTGAAGTAGAAAGTTTTCTTAAAGTCTTTAGTATCAAAATGTCATATAACATAAGTGGTTTTCATCACATATACTTATATACAAAAACTTCTTGACATATCAAAAAGGTTGCGGAATCTATGCGTAGTGGTATCCATACCGCCCTTCATCTGCCGCCGCATCATCCACACAACGCCCACCATTTAAGCTGCAGGTTTCTTACATACAGTATGAAATATAACTTGATGAGCTTTCGCCCAGTAAGCACAAACATAATCTCCCAAAACATTTTCATTTTTAAAACATCTTGAAAACATAACATTCATCATATGCATATGCGTGAACTATTTATGTTCATTTATGCAATCCTTTTTAACTTGAACTTA